>VDFB02151253.1:0-25280 GCA_007258455.2 Sequoia sempervirens
GATGCAATGCCATAATTTCTGCTAACAATTGTTCAAAATAAATACCATTCTCAGCAGCACTTTTCTCCATTGATACTTTGACCTCATCCCAAGAATCCTTGTTTCTCAAGTTTTCAAGCAAGGGTTTACTTTGATGTTGAATTCTACTTCCATCATTCTTATTGAGAACAATCATTGATTTAATGGTGTCACATGGATCATACTGCTAGTGATAGATAGCATCAAAATAAAAAAAATCAAAGAACATGTGCCACACTAAATGCTTTCCTCGAGATGCCATCCCTCCACATGAAAAGGTAAAGAAGGAAATAAGGTCTTCTTCCCTTGACTAGTAAAGTGTTTTTCATCAGTACTCTACATCTGCCTTACATATTCCAAATTAAAAACCCTTTCTACCACATGTATTGGAAGTTTGTATGGTTGTACTTTTGATCCATAAAATCTTAGCATAGTATATTCTTCCAATAAGTACCAATCAGCCAATTGTATTTCTTTTCCTAGTTGAATGCAGTTTCTACAGGACATAGGCAATCCAGGCATTGGAGTATTTATAATTGCTTGATGCAATGGAGCCAAAAAGTAGTCTACAAAATGACTGTAGTTCCTTCGAGAATCATGCAACCTTATAATAGTGGTCTATTCATATACTGGAGCCATTTTATTTTGCTTAGGATTACTATTACCATAGGGTTGAATCTGAAGCTTGTTGGTCTGAAACATTTATCTGAATTTGAATAGAAAAAGATAGCACAAGTAGGTTGTGAACCTAAATGTCTTGGTGGAACCTCCTTTAATCATTAAAAATTGTTTATGCATAGATTCTACAATGTACTCAATAAAATTATATTTGGCATGTGGAACACCATAATGGATATTATACACCATTTCAAGGAGGCATGCACCCACTTCCAAATTGCTATCTAGTCTGAGGAAAAATGCTAACATGGAAATAGTATCCTGAACCCATGGTTTAAAAATATACAAATCATAAGGAGGCTTATGATCACCTTTCAATTTGTTTCTATCTAAACTATTCTATTCAAGAAATAATTTTTCTCCATTTCATCCAACCTTCATAATCACACTAGCAAAGATTTTCTAGGTCAATGTGGACATTTCCAAATTCTTGATTGTAAACCCCAAGGCCAACACTTTTCCAAGTTCTTCTACATTAATGGCTAAAAATTCTTCTTTGCTATCTTTATTAACATTTGCTCTTTTTATCATCATAATTTAGGGCACAAACCATATGATAAATTTTTGGGCAAGAAGAAACCTCATGTAACATTATGTACCCTAATCTAGTTACCCATGGTGCATTGATACTATTAACTTGCATTTTCTTTACAGCCTTATTCTCAGATGAAAATCTAAGTTTTAAGGTATGCCTACCATAGGTTTCAGGATCATAAATATCATGGTATTCATTAGTGAAACCTAGGGTTTCAAGCAATTTTGCATAATGTATTTTTTTATCCAACATTGCTCTAGTGGTATTGATGGTAGACATGCTGATACAATCAACAATATGAAATTTGTGAATTCCCTATTAGTCCTTAATTTTCTTAATTCTTAAGCCTCTTAACCTTAAACCTAAGCTTCAAAGTTTCACAAAATAAGATCTTAAGAAATGCCAACTTCAAGCAATGAAACGTAGCCACAAGAATTCTTTAACTTACCTAGATTTTGAATTTTGATTCTTGAAGTCAAAACTACGTTGAAGCTTGAAATTGGGTTACTGGAATGGCTTTGTTGGAAGTGGAACTATCGAACCCAGAATAGGGTGGTGCACTGCAATGAGCAAACTGAATGACACTAAAACGTCTACTTGTTACTTACGGACTACACAGTACACAATTAGGTAGTACAATGTTTGGCTGATAGAATTTAAAACAAGCCATTAAAAACAATTATTTACTCCTACATTGACAACACATTATAAACCATTGATCTCTATTAATCTAACAATTATAGGGTGATTATGGAGGTTTAAGTTTGCAAGCGTAGCACTTTGTGCATTTCATTCTGGAATGCAACTACAACCATAGATCAAATGTTCATCGAATGATTGAGTAATTTTTGATATAAATAATAAACATAAAACATGTGTTTTAAATTTTCTTTAAAACATGTGTTTTAAATTTGCTTTAAAGTTTAATGCGCTAGGATTGACATCAAGGCCAAGGGGCCGGAAACTTAACATTTCAAAGGCCTTAATAAAATGAGTTACAATGTCACATTAATAGCACAACCATTTATTTTATTACAACTGAATTACAATGTCACATTATTACATAGTACAAATACAAATGTAAGCGCAAGCACCAAGCTTCTGTTGGACCACTGGTGAAAAGTTGAAAATGTAAATGTGATACATGTATCTCTGTCACTCTAAAAATAAATGGAACTTGTTGGGTCAACCATGAGCTCTGAAAATAAACACATGGGACTTGCCGAGTCAGCCATACGCTCTAAAAATAAATGCATGGGGAAAGGGGGTCCGATCAAACTGGGGAAATGAGAGCCGTGAAGATACAAAATGTACTTAGCCCTTTTAAAACCCGGATCGCAGAAGATAAAGAACTAAAAATAAATGCATGGAGCTTGCACGGTAGGCCATGGTGTCTAAAAATAAATGCAAGGAACTCACCTAGCCGACCATGCTGGGGAAATGGGAGTTGTGAAGATACAAAATGTGCTTATCCCCTTTGAGAACCAGAGTCATGTAAATGATGAGGGGTAGTAAAACTGCTCCAACCTTCTACTTGTAGCTTCCATGCATTGGATAGCACTTATGTCCATCATAGCTCCTCATCTTGGTTCAAAACCTGTCTGAGAAGTTAGGTGAACCAAATCAACTTATTTCCAATTCCACCCATTCTAAACTTGAAGGAAATTGGTCTTTTACTTTGTAACTACATAACTGGAGGTAGGAGAATTTAGAGCATCCCCAATGATACTGCATCATCTTCTTCCTAAATCCTTATTAAGTTATTAACCCTACAAAATGAAAACTCTTATGACAATTAAACAAATGATTTTAGTTGTGCTCACTATCCTTATTCATGGTCCAAAAGTGCTACCAAAAGTGCCACTACCAGCCTGCTACCTTGTACACCTCACACGTGTCACGTGTGAGCTCTGAGGTTGTGTATAATTACTATTGACTACTTAGTAATAATTGTGATTCACGTAGCTACAAACCAAAAATCCAACTTAATCAGTACCTTAAGCTGGCTACATGCAAAGTTGCAAACTGTAGCTCAAGCTTACAAGCTCTCAATTGTCAAAATCAACAGTGCCACTCAAGCTGTCAATTGTCAAAATCACTGGATTATTGACATCGTCATCTACGATTCAATAGTACATCGTGTAGTTTTCAATATAAAGTTATCCAATCAATCAGTCTTGCTATTCATATGGTATTAATCCATGTCATCGCCCAATACCATAGCCAAATTGAGAATTTCAATAGAATAAATGAAAGGTAGAGTACTTTGATGCATTGAAAAGAGAGAATTAAATGTCTCGTTTTACCTTAATGATTATCAATGTCTTAGCTAATAAGTCACAATAAATTTCACTCACTTATGATTGGAACTATATGTTGATTTCTGAAACCAATCATTAATAAAATCTCAACCATTGATTTCTAAAAATATAACGGTTCTATTGTTATTCTGGAGGTTTCAGTTTGCAAGTCTAGTACTTCAAGGATTTACTTCCAAAATGCATCTATAGCTATCCCTCAAAAATTCATTGAACGGTCAACCCTTAGGCTTTGTTATAAAATATTTTGGTCTGACTTAGGCAATATTAAACGGTAAACAAGAGTAGGATGACCGACAAACCTAAATAATTAATAAAATTTCAACCATTGATTTCTGAAAAATTGAACAATTCTAGTGTAATTCCAAAGGTTTCAATTCATATATCTAGTGCTTGAGAGATATACTTTCGAAATGCAACTACATTCATCCATCGAAAATTCATCGAACGGTCATGGTCTATAATGTCGCGTCATTGTTGAAACTTGGAACCTTAGAATCAAAGTCTGAAGTTTTGAAGTTTTCGAAACCTCTGAACCACCGACTACAAAGAAGACCAAGAAAGACTTGCAACTACGGTTAGGAAAATTTCCATTGACACTTTGCCACTGCATTTTTTTTTAGTTTGATATTATGTTTAAATAGCCAAAAAAAATTTCTTAATTATTTGAAAATAGGTTTAATTCGCCAATGAATTTTACTTTTTAGTTTGAAAAAAAGTTTTAATCACAAACAAAAATATTTTTCTAGTTTGAAAACAAGTTTAATTTGCCAATCGAAATATTTTATTGGTTTGAAAATAGATTTTAATCACCAATGGAAAAATTTTAGCGGTTTTAAAAAATTTGCATTTTGCCAGGATTTTCCACAAACTTCTAGCGATTAGAAAATATTCACCAATGGACTTTTTTTTTTCACGAAAACTGAAAAAAATTGCCACTATAATTAATATTTTTATCGAGAAGTATACAAGATTCACCAGGATTTTACACCTTCGCCGACGGGGGGGTTTCTTAAAGTTTTCCATGACGCAAGGCATCAAGACATTCATGTCTCTTTCATGTTGACTCGAAATGTTTTTCTTTGTTTTCACTCTCTTTGTGCCATTCTTCCAGTTCCATGAGTATTTGGGGAATGATGATAGTTCTGAGCTCTCTTAAAAACATTGTAGCAAGAATATACTGACCCCAAATCCATAGATCCCTCATGTGTTTGGAGTTTTATTTTGGGGGAAACCCCTTCTTTTATTTCTTTGAATAGCTTTATTTAGAAACATATGACTTGGAATAGGGCTTTTCAAGTTAGCTCTCATATCCTCTTTATTGTTAGCATTCATCATTTTCTACTTTAAAGTAATTTCTCACAACATGGTGTTTAGCAATTTATTTAAAGTGGGGGCATACTTTGACATTATTCTTTTTGCATTTGTCATGTTTCATGGTGTAGTCTTCTTACTGCATGTGTTGTGTCTTCTTCTTTGCGGTGACATTAGGTGTGATGTCCTTCAAAAGCGTGATCTCTCTTAGCATATTATATTCCTCTTAGTGGCTTGATGCAACACATTGCATCCCCTAAGCTACAAACCTTCTATTATTTTATTGGTCCTCTCTTGGAGACATTAGGTACAATGTTCCCTAAGTTAAATACCTTACATGAATTAAGAAAAACTCATTTGAATGTTACTTACACTATGTTATAAATTTATGTTATATGTCCACCTTGCATAACACACTTTGCATGCCTATGGAGCCATCGTGTTTGTTCATGAGTATCAAGCATACAAAGCTATGCTTGCCTCATGAAGCTTGAAGTTCATTATTGTGTGGCACCTTATCAAAGTTATTAGGAGGTATAACTTTGGTCTAGTTGGATGGGAAGACAAACTTAGGCATGAATTTCCCATAGCCACTTGCTTGTGTGTGTGAGCACATACTGGCCATGTGTGTATGTGTCTCACCTATTTGGATACTCACCAATAGATAGCCTGGAGTTTCATTGCCTTAGAGTGATCATGCATTTCTAGACAAACAACCTAGATCTGATCCACATCGTGATGGACAAATAGTAAAAAGCTTGATCCGCCCCTTCTTTTACATTTTCTTCTCTCCTTGTCCTTGGTAGTGCATGCTTGTGTCTTGTTGTTGATCCTTATGTCATTTTTCATGTGTGTTCACTTGTACCTATATTAGTTTTCTATAGGATCTTGATCATGGGGTATTGTGCAACCCTCTTGGTTGGTGTTGTCTTATCCCACTAGCATCGGTACGATTGAACCCCTCTTGATGCAAGTTTGTCTAATTTAGTGTGAGTTTGAAGCAAGTTCTTCCTCTCACTAATGTGGGGGCTAAATGTAGTGTCGAAAAATGTTATCCATGACATTTATACACTTGTTTGGTCCCTCTTAAAATTGAGGTTGATGATGCCTTGACTTAGTGTTATAATGTGTTTAACATACTCACATTAGGTCTTGGGCCCTTGTGAACTAAAAGACCTAATTGTACCTTATTTAGGGTTTTATAAAGTGTTGTACCACACTTTCACACTTATCTAGGGTTTTCATTATTAATTGGGCTTCTTTATGCCTTATTGGGCCTTATTTTACATCCACAAGCCTTAGTTAATACATCTTTCTCAGGGTAATACCAATATAAACCAACATCCAATCATGATTTGGGTGTTTTTAGGTTGACTGGCCTAGATTTAGTGATATGGGACTCATACGCCACCATGGGCATGTGTCCCACCAAGGTTCTGGGGCCCCAATCCTTATTTCACATGAATCTAAGTAATTTTGAAAATGTGTCCCATCATTAATGCCTAATGGAACTCATACAAAACTTCTGTTGTATGAGTCCCATGTGGCCCAAAATCAAATTTAATTCAAATTCTTGGCGGGATTTTATGCTCCTAGATCTGATGTCGGCTTGTAGTGTTGTAATTTCAGGAAATTTGGCATAAACAAGTATAAATACAAGGTTATTTCACTCATTTCATCCTAACAAGCAATCAAGTGATCCTTATAGTAAACTTTAGTTCACAAGAGTATTCAAGTGTTTACAAGAGCATTCAAGAGCATTCAAGAGATGATTATCAAGTGTTTTGGAGCATAATTCAAGTATCAAGAATTATGTCGAAGTCATCATGCACCATGTTTGTTTTTTAGCTAACAAATTGTGATCTAGGGTTTCATGATTAATGTTAGCATTCAAGTCAAGATCTATCACATTCAAGCAAGAGTCAAGATCTACATCCATTGGATCCACTTCATACATGTTTGTAGCACTTTATTACTAGGGTTTGGTGAGTTGTAACATTGCATGTTATTCATTCATCATTTCTTTATTTCATTTCATTTCATTACAAGGTTTTATTACCAAAATAGGGTTTGGCCAAGGAAAACCCCTTTTTACTAACAAAACCACATTTTTACCTCTCTTTAGTGTGTGATTTGTAGATCTAGGTTGAAGACATATTGAAGAGCATGTTTGGAGAAAGTTGTCAAAATGTTCAAAGTTCTCACCTTTGCATTGGAGATCATTAAAGAAATTTGTAGGTTTCAAATCAAAAGATTCAACCAAAAATCAAGTCTTCAGGCATCATGTGTGTTTCTCAGCTAACATTTGTGATGTAGGTTTCACATGATTCAAGCAAGTATTCAAAGACATTATCTCATATCAAGATCAAGAGTCAAGATCCACATTCTCATGTTGGCCATTTCTATACAAGTTTGCAACCTTTATCCAATGGTTTGGTGAGTTGCAACACTATATTTATTCATTCATCATTCCTTCATTCTATTTCATTTCATTTCAAGGTTTAATTACCAAAACAAGGTTTGACCAAGGCAAACCCATATTTCCTAACAAAACAACATTTTTCCCTCTTGATGTGTGATTACAGATTTAGGTGAATTGGAGCTAGAAGATCCTTTGAAGAAAAAGTTAAAAAAGTTGTCAAAGTTTTCAAGAAGTTGCCATCCTCATGGAAACTCACCTATAGGCCAAAATTTAGACTTTCATACTTGATGAATTGAACAAGGCGAAATCTACGAAAGATCTTTAGAGGCTACAAAAATATCATTCAAACCCTAATATGGAGATTAGATTGCACCTCTAGGCATATAAGTCCTAGTACAACCCTTTTTATAGTTTTTTGTAGATCCTAAACATTCACCTAAAGATTGCAGATTATGCCCAAATTCCTATAGTAGGACTAAATCACCGCAACTTGATGTATGAGTCCTAGTACACTACAAAAAGAGAATTTTTAGAGTTGCAAACCTTGTTGGGACTCCATCAATTTACCAGATTCCTTTTTGTCTAATTGTGTTTATCAATTTGGTTTAATTCTTTCAAGTTTATAGGGTCTAGTGCATTATAGTTTGCATTTCTCCTTTGAAGCTTCATTTAATGGTCAACTCACATTTAATCACACCATAGGAAAAAACCGACTAAATCCTTCCCTCAATTGAGTTACTTGGTTGAGGGATCTTGGTTTCCTAATGAAATAAAGTTGGAAGTAGGTCCCCTTAGTTCCATCTCCCAAAAGTTGGAACCCTATTTCCTTTGGTTCATTTTGGTGAACCCGACCTTTGGACCTATGAATTTTTTATTTGGAGAAAATTTTAAATCCTAGATCTAGTTTGCATTAACTTTGCATTAGATTTGAATTAGTTGAATTGCATTTAGAGCTTCTAAATCTCGCATTAGTAAAATGTGCATATAGGTTATATTTTTGCATCTTGCATCTTTCAATTTCATTGGAAAACTATACTTACAAATAGTCATTTGAACATACAACCTAGAAACCTTAACATCAACTTAGAATTTTTTGAATTTGGTTTAAAAACACTAATATGGGACTCATTCGCCTACCTGGGTGATTTAGTGTTTGTAGAGGTTTTTTTTCCATATTTTTGGGAATTTTGTGTTGTTTGTTGTTCATTATTTGAACCTTCCAAAAACCCTAATTGAGACTCATTCACCCATCTCAGTGATTTAGTCCTGAATTAGGTCTAAATCTACATTTGACAACATTTAAAACTTCATTTATGTGCTTTTGTTTGCTACTGTCAAATCTTTTTTTCAGTTTGTTGAGTTTTTGTTTCATTCATTTCACTAGATCTAGCTTAATTTGGTTTCATTTCAAGTGCATTTGTAAACATAAGAATTGGAATTAAAGTATATCATTTATCTTTTGTTCATTGTATTTATCTTGCATTCATTAATTATCCTTTGCACGAGCTTTACAACTTGGTTTCTTATTGCTAATACTATAGTGAGACATAGTTTGAGACTTATGTCATCCCACGATAACATACTCATCATGGATCTTGGGTTATCTAGCTCTTTCACTCATTGTGTTGACACTAGTTCACTAGGTATGGACCATACCCTTGAAAACTCTTTACCTTCGAGTACTATGACAAGTGTTGAAATAATAGTTGCTAGTGTCCCTCAAGAAAACTTAATCCAAATCCATGAAGAATTGGAAAACCTATAAAACCTAGTGAGTACTAAGAAAATTGTAAATACCACTATTCCTACAATAGATAACATAGTCTAAATGATTGAAAGTGAAAAAGGAATAGAGATTGCGTGTAACTTAGCTAAGATTTTTGGCAAACATCTTACCTCAACTATTAGTTGTGCTCAAACCTTGAACAATACTCAAATTCCAAGAGGAACCCAAATTTCTCCTCCTACAACCATTGTCTCTATTCCTACTTACACCAACCCTCGAGTTACCACAACAATGCAACCTACTAGTAATGTCATTCCTACCTTGGGTATTTCCACTAGCAATCCTTGTACCTTTGTGGCATCTCACGTCATATCTCCTACCACTTTACCTCCCATAAGAATTCCATTCACTTTCCCCTCAAACACATATACACCTCCACCATATTCACCTCCATCCCAAAACACAACCAATGATGCAATCCTTAACCAAATTTTGCAAAAAAATTCATCCCTTCTATGACAAATTTCAATTATAAACCAAAATCAAAATGGCCAACCTTCATACCATGTCAAAAGCAATCCCTTAGCCTTGGAGATATTAAGAACACCAATAACACAAGGTATAGAGATTCCTAAGTTTGAGAAATATAGAGAGAAAGGATATCCTTCCAACCATGTTTCTACTTATACCACCTTATGCAATAATTTCATCCTTGAAGATAAGCTCTTAGCTAAGATTTTCCCTAGGTCCTTGAAAGATACCACTTTAGAATGGTTTTCCTCATTACTGAATAACTCAATTTGTTCATTCAATGAACTTGTTGAGGCCTTTAACAACCATTTCCAAGTGTAGATGACTCCTAAGATGACCTTAGCTGATTTGATGAGATGTAAGCAAAAGGATGATGAAAAGGTTACTGTCTTCATTTCATGCTACTAATTGCTTTATTCCTAAATCGACATAAATATTTTGGATCCTCACCTTCAATGAATGTTCATTCAGAATTTATAAAATCAAATTCAAGATAAGCTTGGCATGATGAAATTTCCTTCCTTCATACACTTGTGTACTGCCCTTTGTGATTATCAAAACTCAGTTAGTAGTCGTGAAATAAAACCCACCTCTAGCCGTCCTAAAAATTCTGAATCCACAACTCAAAACTATTACACACCTTTTACGAAACAAAATAAAATATTTCTTCAACTAAATCCCCCTCAATGAACCCAACATGTTGATACCCAAGTGGCTATTATAAAGAAGACAAATCCTTTTACATTTAGGGATCCAGCTAGACAATTTACTCCCTTACCTGATACCCTCGATAACACCATGTTACAACTTCTAGAGAAGAACTTGATTACCTTACCTCCCATTAAAACTCTTGATCCTACTAAGCCATTACCTCCAAAATTTATATTAAATTCCTATTGTCATTTTCACCATCAAAATGGACATGATACGAAACATTGTAAGCATATTAAACACACGGTACAGGAGCTCATTGATTCTAATCGTATTCAAATTGGCGGTATCAATGATCGAGGTAACAAGTTTGTTGCCCCTCCCAACTAAAACCTACAAATATTTACTAACACTATGCCAAATAATAATATTTTATTTGTTAAAGCTAGTGAAACTAAGAATGATGTGATGAGTGTTGACATAGATGATGAAAACATGGATACTTATGAACAAAGTCCTATGGATAATATGGTTGAATCGATCAAAATTCAGCCTCATAAGGGCCAAACTAAAATGCCTCTTGACATTGCTTTCTCATCACAAGATATAATAAAAAAGGATCCTAATGGTCCTCTTTAAATAGCCAGTTGAATCAATGGCAATCCCACTAAGGAGATATTAATTGATCCCATACGTGGAGAGAATGTGATCACTGAAGAATTCTTACTTGTGCATAAACTCTATCAAGAGACATATGATAAACCGAAAGCATGGATTAAAAAACATATTGATTTTTCTTGCACTACGATAGTTCTGATCATCCTTCCTTTAAAAGTTGGACTGAGACAATTAGATGTCTCATTCTCCATCATCCCGACATCGGGTCAATTCTATGTGAAGGTTGGTTATCCATGGCTACGCTCCATGGAAGTCATCTTGTCAGTTGTGCATAAATGTTTAAAGTTTCCCTTTGATAATGAGATCTTTATTATAATGCACCATAGTGGCTTTAATCTTGTGTCTTCCTGTGGGAAATTTTCATTAGATTTCTATTGGCCCAAGCCTATTGAACCTATTAAACCTCGTGAGGACTTATTTTTCAAATCATATCAAAAGTTTAAGGTGAAACAAATAGTGGAATTATCCCTTTGAAACATGCCTCAACCCATTATTGGGTCTCCTATCCTCGATGAAACCATGGTTGAACCAAAATATCTTCCAAGTAATGAAGACCCAGACAAGACCTATCTCCTACAAATGACCAAGAGACAACCAAAAAAATCCCAATGTGCCTCCTAAGATAAAACAAGTTTACAAAGCTAAAGAGAAAGTGGTTGAACAACCTCCCATGGTTTCATTTTTTCCTCCTCTAAGGGAAAAAAAGGAACATATGGTTTATAAACCCACTCCTACACAAATGCAACTTGAAAATTGTACCAAAAGAAACAAAAATTGTAGAGAGTGTAGGCGTAGACATCCTGCTATTACTCGAAGGTTAAATGAAGAGAACAACAAACAAAATCAACATCCAAACTTAAGTGAAGTAATACACGATGAGTCTCCCTCTTCACCACAACAAAAAGACCCTATATTGCAAACACAACAAGAAGTAGTACCTTCTTTAAACATTATCATTTGACCTCAGGTTGTGATTAACTTGGACGATGATGATGTGATTGCTAAAATTAATGAAGTGCATTAATGAATTGAATTTATTATTTTCTTATTCCATGAGCTTAGACAATAATAACTATGATGATCCTCCTAAAAAGAGTGACTTACCACTTGATGAACTTGATGATGCTCCTAGTACCACACTTGTTGTTATCCCTTTGGCTAGTTATCCACCTTCTACATACGATGAACAAGATTGGGATGTAGATGACCTGCTATAGGTTGAATCGCATGTGCCTTACTAGTCTTGTCTTTATTTCTTTTTCATGGTATGTGTGTGATTGCATACATGTGTGATGTGATTTCATGTACTGTTTCATTTGATGTATCTCTCTCTTTGTGATATTCCTTTGTTTGTATATAAATTCTTCTATATGTCGTAAACCTTTATCTTTTCTTTGTGAAAGGTGGAAAATTGGGTCTGTCCCACCTTTAAGGGGTTTTAGGACCTAAAATGGTGCAATTTTCCCTTTCACTCAAGAACAAACCCTTGAGATATCAATGCAAAAGAGAAAGAGATATTGCAAGATAGTTTTTATAAGGGTTGAATATGATGTAATGAGGGGTTCACCACCAAGTGTAAACTTGGAAAAGATAATGAAATGCAAGATGAAATGCAAAACCCTAATTGAATGCAAACTAACACTAAATGACATAGAAGAGTGAATGAAATGCAATAGAAAATTTTAAAACCGAATGTGTTCACTTGGGAATCTAGAGAAGGCTAAATGGAGATCTAGAATACTAGAAAATCTACTTTTACTACTGACTGGGACTCATTCGCCAAGTTGGGAAAATCAATCCAATTTATGGAAAATTATGTAGGAACAAATTTCAGAGAAAAGGGTATTTGAATCTACAAAATCTTGAAAACATGTTGGAACTGGGACTCATTCGCTAGAAGTGGTGAATCAGTCCAGTTGGGATTTTCTACAACTTCAAAGGTTGATCCTTCTCTTCTCTATCTACTCTATCCTTCCCGACTAGTTTTCGGATCCAAATCTCAAATTTGCAACCTGTAGGTCTTCTCTAAGGTTCTCCAAGGCTTGATGAGAAATTTGACAACTTTGGATGATTTTTAACTTTTCTCTATTCTTGCTCCTTAGGAAATCTACAACCTAAACTTGAAAATCACACACAAAGGAGAGGGAAAAATGTTGTTGGGTTAGTGGATAGGGGTTTTCCTTGGTCAAACCCCTTGTTGGTAATTAAACCTTAAAATGAAAGCAAATATGAATGGAGAATGATGAATGAACAAATTGAAATGTTACAACTGACCAAATCCTAGCAATAAGGTGCTACAAATATGCTTGAGATGGCTACAATGGATGTGGTTCTTGACTCTTTCTTGAATGATGTTGATCTTTAATTGAACACTTGCTTCAATCACAAACCCTACATCACAATTGTTAGAACAATCACAAACATGATGGATGAAGTCTTTGACATGATGATTGATGTTTGAGGATTGCTCTAAAATACTTAATAATCTACACTTAAATACTCTTGTGCATGCTTAATGATATCTCTTGAATGGTAGGTGAGAATATGAGTGAAAGAACCTTGTATTCATACTCAATTATGCAAGAATTCCTGAAATTTCAACACTAGAAGCGAACATCAGATCTAGGAGAATAAAATCCTGCTAGAAATTTGAATTAAATTTGATTTTGGCCCACATGCGACTCATTCTCCCAAGGTGGAAAATGAGTCCCATCAAACATAATGTATGGGACCAAAAACCAAAAGTGCTTAGAAATGTATGAAAACTAGTTTGAGACCAAAAGATCTAGGTGGGACCCATTCGCCCAAAGCGGTGAATGAGTCCCATATCACTAAATCTGAGCCACACAAGCCAGAAACACCTGAATTATGATTGGTTAATGAATGGTGTCAGGATTATCCTTGAAAAGATGCATTAAATGAGGCTTATGGAATCAAAATAAGGCCAATTAAAGCATAAGAAAGCTCAATTATTAATGACAAGCCTAGAAAAGAGTGAATGTGTGTTACAACACTTTACAACACTTGAAATAAGGAATTATTAAGATTAAAAAGAGGTTTATTATGTTCATTTCATTAATAAAACCTTAGGAAAGTGTGAAGTGTGTCACAACAATTAAGCAAGGTACCATTTAAATCCATTAGTTCACAAGGGTCCAAGACCTAATGAATGCATGCACATTACAACATTAAATCACTGCATCATTAAGCCTAAATCCACAAGGAGGGCCCAAAAAAGTGAGAAAATGTCCCCGACAACATTTTTCAACACTACATTTAGCCCCCACTTTAGTGAGAGGATGAACTTGCTTCAAAATCACACTAAAGTAGACAAACATGCATCAAGAGGGGTTTAAGTGTACCAATTCTAGTAAGATGGGACAAAAATCAAGAGGGGTGATCAAGCCCCCAAGATCAAGATCCCATGACAAACCAACATAGCCACAAAAGAACACACATCAGAATGATATAAAGAAAAACAACAAAGCACAAGCATACACTGTCAAAGACGAAAAAGAGAAAAGGTAAAAGATAAAAGACATTTGGATCAAGATTTGACTATTTTTCCATCACAATGTGGATTAGATCTAGGGTGTTTTTCCAAAAAATGCATACTCACTTTGTGGCAACGAAACTCTTGGTCGTCCACTGGGTCAGAAGTCTAAAAAGGTGAGAAGCATACACTCATGGCTAGTATGTACTCACACACACACACGAGTGGCTATGGGGAAAGTCATGCCTCGGTCGATCCTCCTGCTCAAACCATACTAAAGTTATACCTCCTGATAACTTTAATAAGGTGCCAAGCAAAATGATTTTCGATCTTCATGAGACAAGCAAAACTTCGTATGCTTGGATCTCATGAACAAATAGGATGGCTCCATAGGCATGCAAGCTGTGTTATGCAAGGTGGCCATATAACAACAAATGCAAAATAAGAAATTTTAAAAGGATTCTTTCTTAGCTCATGTGAGGTCTTTAACTTAGGGAGCATTGTTCCTAATGTCTCCAAGAGGGGACTAATCAAAGAATAGAAAATTCACAACTTGGGGATGTAGTGTGTCACATCAAGCCAATAAGAGGAATGTAATATGCTAGGAGAGATCATGCTCTTGAAGTACATCACACCCAATGTCATCCACAAAGCCACAAACACATCGTATGAAATAAGAAAATTGCACCATGAACCATGAAAAGAAAAATGCAAAAGAATGATGCCCATGTATGCCCCCACTTTAAAGAAATTGCTTGACGCCATGCTGTGAGCAATTACTTTAAAGTAGAAAATGATAAATGCAAACAAAAAGGACATGAGATCTAACTTGGAAATCCCTATTTCAAGTCATATGTTTCCAAGAAAAGTTGTGTCATGTAAGAGAAAAAGAAAGAGAGAGAGGTTGCCCCCAAAATGAAAAACCAAACGCGTAAGAGATCTATGGATTTGGTGTCAATATGTTCTTGCTGGAATGTTTTTAGAGAGCTCAAAACTATCATCATCCCCAAAATACACATAAAATTGGAAGAATGATAGAAAGAGTGAAAACAAAGAAAAACCTTTTGGGTCAACATGGAAGAGACATAGGGTGTCTCAATGCCTTGTGTCATCCCCAAATGGAAAACAAAAGAAAAATGAAAAAGATAAAGACAAGAAAATATTTTGGGTCAACATGGAAGAGACATGAATGTCTCAATGCCTTGTGTCATCCCCAAAAGGGAAACACAAGACAAATGTAAAAGATATAAAAGCATAAAGTAAAAAATGTACAACATAGAGAAGAATGAAGGTACAAATAGAGGAACTTCACAAAGAGAGAGAACATCAAACAAAACATCACGGGGCATCACATTGCACACATGCAATCACAAAAATGAAAAATTAAAAAGAAAGGGGTGATCGCACAATACAGGCTTACAATTTTTGGCCAAATTAGACAATGAACTGATTTTTTCTAACTAAATCTTCATTGTCCGGCACCTAGAGTAGCTAAACCATGAGGAATTTGAAGAAGATGCAAACTAGTGATTTGTGGCATTTTTTCTTTAGATTCTAAATATATTTTTAAAAATTTGGAATCAAATTCCACTTCTTTCCATCTTCTTCAAAACTCAGGCTTTTATTAAACACCATTTTAAAGGGTGATGCTCCTTGTACAACATAAATTTTTCCATGAAGGATAAAATTCATTTTTTTTTGAGTTTAGATTTGGCTTCTACAATATCTGGGACTCTCATTTGGTTTCGCAGTGAACTTATTGAATATTTTTTCCTTAATTAAGTTTCAAGTCAAACCAATTACAATTCATACATGGTAGAGAGTGTATCAGGGGTTTGATCTTGTGGGGGTAATGGTGACTCCCCAACACCTAAGGCAGGTTGTGACCAAACCACTTCCACCAAAGGTGAGAATGGCAAGAAAGCTTGCTTCACAATGCAAGATTGAATAATGGTTGAATATTGATTGATTGATGCAAATGTACATGAGATTCCTTCCTTATAAAGGCAAGGTTGAGAGATAGCATTAGAAAAGATAATGAAAAGTGTCATAATCCTATGACATGAGACAACTAACTACCTAGGAATCATGCAATACTAGCTAGATAAGATAAGTTCTAGAAAACCCAACTAAGACTTCTAGAAATAATCTTTTTCCTAAGTAAACTTAATCATGTGAATATGTCCCCTAATTACCCAGTGAATGAATTATCTAGGTACAAGACATTTATTCACACCAACACCCCCCCTTAAGTGCAACTTAGGGAGAAGATTATTATGCACACTATGCAAAGACTATGACTATGGTTCTCGACTACTAGGCCATGTTAGGTACCCATTTACAATGCAAATCCAAACAATGCAATTTTCTCACAAGTGGAGAAAAGGAGAAAACCTAATGGGACAAAACTCCTCTCCAAAAGAGAGAAAAACAAAAATAAAAAAAACCAAACATGATGTATAGAGGACTTAATGATACCCCCCAAGGACTACATCCATCATGTATATACAATCATTTACCCCCCGATAAGAGGGAAGTAGAGAGATAAGATATCCCCCCCATAATGAAGAAGCTCCAATGCTGATGAAGAATGCCTGAAAACAAAAGATGATCCAATGTCTACAAGCAACACATCTCCCCTTAGGAAGAAACAAATCCATAAGTGGTTGAAGAAGCCACTCCATATCCAACTGAAAGGAGGAAGAATGAATGATCAACATGTCTGCCTCTGAAAACTGAGTAGGAGTCTCCAAGCTTGAATAAGTCACAACATAATCATGGTCACACTCAACCAAGAAACATGACAAATCAAGTGAAGGAGGAGACTCATGAATGTCAATATCTAAAGACAAAGTAGATGGGGTAACAGTTGTGCTGAAACTGTCATCAAAGAGGAGTGTAATCCCCTCAAGAGTGTCCTCCAAAGATGCAATATGAGACTCCATGAACAAGTTAGAAATCCCTGTCAAATACCCATCCCATAAAGCAAGATTTGAAAAACTATGATCATCCTACTGAATAGAAGCATCAATGGTTGAAGAAGTAGGAGGTGGAGTAGGAAGCTCAACACTGGTCTCTAGAATACCAAGGTGTAGATGACCAAACTTCTCCTCACTAACATGATTCACACTCAATGGAGTGTGTGATGCAGTCAAAAGAACATTATCATCTTCTGAAGAAAAATGTGAAAAAGAATATACTCGAGATGAATGATCAACCATCTCGATAGCAACAATATCCCTAGTCTCCAAGTCCCTTATGTACACCCTATCTGGAGTGAACTCAACTGTCTTACCTTGACCCCCATGAGTAATTTGATAAATAGAAAGGAGATTAGTGGTCAAAGAAGGAACACAAAGTACATCATTGAAATTCCCTTCCCCCATATCAATAGAACCCTTCCCACTTACTCCCCAACACCCCCAAGAACAGTTGCGACCAAAAACACTTCCACAAGAGTGAGAATGGCAAGAAAGCTTGCTTCACAATGCAAGATTGAATAATGGTTGAATATTGATTGATTGATGCAAATGTACATGAGATGCCTTGCTTATAAAGGAAAGGTTGAGAGATAGGATTAGACAAGATCATGATAAGTGTCGTAATCCTATGACATGAGACAACCAACTACCTAGGAATCATGCAATACTAGCTAGATAAGATAAGTTCTAGAAAAGCCAACTAAGACTTCTAGAAATAATCTTTTTCCTAAGTAAAATTAATCATGTGAATATGTCCCCTAATTACCTAGTGAATGAATTATCTAGGTACAAGAAATTTATTCACACCAATAGATCTAAGGTGGTTCGATCAAACTCTATTCAATTGGAATCCTTTAAATGGAAATTTTCAAGGCCTAAATCATTATATTTTCTAAAATTATGTGATTTCAACAAAAATCAGGATCTCCCATAAATTGTAAACCAATATTGTGGGATCACCCAAAGAAATAATTCGAAAGATTAGTAAGGCACATGCAAGTCAACCTACTAGTAGCTCTTCTGAATCCCAATCATGTTCTTTGTATACCAAAGGCAAACAACTAGCCAAAGGGACAATAGCAAGTGTCAAACTAGAATTAGTACCAGGTTCAACACTCTTTGTAGGAGATTTGTCATTTAAGATCATGGAAGAGGAAAACAATGCATTCAATTCATTATGCACCTCTTTGTAAATTTTAGCAACCTCATCATCATCATCCAAATTAATCACAATAGGAGGTTGAAGGATAATGTCCATGGAATAGTTCAACTCTTGTTGTGGTTGTTGTATTGGAATGTTTTGTTTCGGGGAAGGGGTAGGTTCATCATGCATTTCTTCAGTCAAGTTTGGATTTTCATTTTCTTTGTTTAATTCTTCATGTAACCTATGAGCAAGGGCACGATGTCTACACCTACGCTCTCTAGCACCTCTATTTCTTTTAGTTTTTTTTTCAAGTTGTGCTTGTGTAGGAGCGGGTTGATCAACCATAGGTTTCTTTTCTTCCCTAAGGGGGGGAATAGAAGAAACCACATGAGGTTGTTTGAGTACTTTCTCTTTGACTTTGTATACTTGCTTTATTCTAGGAGGTGTGACAGGGTTATTTTCATTATCTCTTGGTCTTTTGTAAGAGGTAGGTGAAGGTTCTATCTTAGTTAAGTTTTGGTCATTTGGGACTTGTTTAGGTTGAAGCATGGTTTCGTCAAGGATAGTAGGCTCGAATGTGGATGGGGACATGTTTCAAAGGGATAGTTTTGCTATCTTCTTTGCCTTGAACTTTTGATAGGACAAGAAAAAGAATTCTTCTTATGGTTTTATAGGTTCCATAGGCTTGGGCCAAAAGAAATCTAAGAAAAAATTTCCTTTGGAAGATAACGGGTTAAAGCCACTATGGTGGATAGTGAAGATTTCATTGTCAACTGGAAAATTTAAGCATCTATGCACAGTCGAAGGGACAACTTTCATGGAGAGAAGCCATGGATGGCCTAGCTTCACACAAAATTGGTTTGACTAAGGGATGATGGAGAATGATACATCTAATATTTTTGGTCCTATTTGTAAAAGAAGATTGATTGATCCTATCGTAGGGCAAGTGAAACCATTGTGTGCCTTGATCCATGCTTTTGGCTTGTCATATATGTCTTGATAGAGCTCATGCAAAAGTAAGAATTCCTTGATGATCACATTCTTTGCACAGGTGGGATCTATTAAGATCCCATTAGTGGGCTTGTCATAGATATGGCCAACTATGTAAAGAGGACCATTAGGAGCATGTTTAAGTATATCCTTAAAGGAGAAAGCAATGTCAAGAGGATTTTTAGTTTGCCCCTTGTGAGGAATGACATCTATTTCTCCTACCATTTCATATATAGGACTACTATGGATAGGATCATGTTGAATAGGATGTGTAAACATTCATCACATCATTCTTTGTAGTTTCACTAGCTTTGAAAAATGAAATATTATGTTTTGGCATGGGGTTGGTAAAGATTTGCAAGTGTTGGTTAGGAGGGGAAACAAAATTATTTCCTTGATTACTAACACCTCCAATGGAAGATGACCAAAATCAATGAGGTCTTGCACAAGATGTTTAAGATGCTTGCAATGTTTCATGGCATGTCCATTTCGTTGGTGATAGTGGCAATAAGAATTTGATCTAAAGCTCGGGGGTAAAGGCTTATTAGGATTAGGTGTTTTAATGGGAGGCAAGGTAATCATTTAATTTTCTAAAAGTTAGGACATTGTGTTATGAAGGGTATCAGGTAAGGGAGTGAATTGTCTCTTTGGGTCTCAATAGCTAAAGGTTATCGTGAATTTAACAACTACTTGGTTATTGGCATTTTGAGTTGTTTGTTGAGGGGGATTGAATTGAAGGAACCCTTTATTTTTTCTAAAAGGTTGGGAATTTTTTTGGTTTGTGGGATTAGATTTCTTGATTTGGCTAGAAGTGGAATTTGTATCTTGAGTTCTAACCAAATTTTGATAATCACAAAGTGCAGTACACAAGTGCATGAAGGATGGGAATTTCATCATGGTAAGCTTGTCTTGGATCTTGCTTTACAAATTTTCTATAAACATATTTTGAAGGTGGGGGTCAAGGACCTTGACATCGATTTGGGAATAAAGCGATTGATAGCGTGAGATAAATTCAGTTATCTTTTCTTCTTTTTGCCTGCATCTCATCAAATCGACCAAGGTCATCTTGGGAGTCATGTATACTTGGAAATGGATTAAAAATACATCAACAAGTTCATTAAATGAATGAATTGAGTTGTTCAGTAAAGAAGAAAACTATTCCAAGGTGGTATCTTTCAAGGACATAGGAAAAATCTTTGCCAAGAGTTTATCATCAAAGACAAAGTCATTACATAAGGTAGTATATGCATTAACATGGTTAGAAGGATCTCCCTTCCCTCCATATTTCTCAAAAAAAGGCACCTCTACACCTTGTGGCATCTGTCCGTAATATCTCCAAGGACAATGGACTACTTTTGACATAATATGTAGGTGGACCATTTTGATTTTGATTGATGGTGGAAACTTTGCTTTTGGAGGGATGAAATGGTTTGGAATAGTTGATTAAGGAGAGGTTCATTACTTGTGCTATGAGATGGAAGTGACAAAGGTGAAGGGGTACATATGTGTTCCTAGATAAAGTGAATGGGATGCTTATAGGTGGTAAAGTGGTAGGAGATATAACGTGCGGCCCGCCATAGGAAGGAAGGAATCACATTACTAACTTGTTGCATTGTTTTTGTGACCTGAGGGTTGGTTTAGGTAGGTATTGAGGCAATTGTTGTGGGAGGATGAATTTGAGTTCCTCCTTGGATTGTGACATTACTTGTAGGTATAGGACAACCAATGGTTGGCGGGAGGTATTTTCCAAATATTTGAACTATGTTTTTCACAAGGTCAAGCCCATCTTCACTTTCAAGCATGCGGTGGATGTTATCTATTGTAGGAATAACAGTAGTTGAAATGTTGTCATTTTTTCACTTGATGTTGTAGGTGTGCTAGGTCCTCATGAATGTGAATTATGTTTTCTTGTTGGACACTATCATTCCTTTTTTCAACTTGCATACTACTTGAAGGAAAATAGTTGTTAAAGGTATTATCCATATCTAGTGTACTAGTGTCAATACTAGGAGCGAAAGAGCTAGA
Organism: Sequoia sempervirens; assembly: GCA_007258455.2. Lineage (NCBI taxonomy): Eukaryota > Viridiplantae > Streptophyta > Pinopsida > Cupressales > Cupressaceae > Sequoia > Sequoia sempervirens. Next base: position 21,505 of record VDFB02151253.1, read on the forward strand.
CAACCCAATATCCACAACGATTATTCTATCATGGGATGACACGAGTCTTTAACTTTGTCTCACTACAGTATTAGCAATAGGACACTAAATACTCATACAAAGGCTACTAAATGCAGGGTGAATGAAAATGCAATATAAGCTAAGGAAAATGAAATGTGTATAACATAAATTTTGGAAACTGAAATTGAAAGATAATAACAAGAAACAAAAACCCAAAAATTGAACTCTAAATGATAGAAAATGCAATGCGTAATATGCAAAGGGATTGATTTTTCCAAGGTGGCGAATAGGTCCCAGTGATTTTTTTTTGAGATTTTTTAGAATTTTCAATTGAATTTTATGCTTTTTATATTTTATGAGCTGTATATAAGATGCAAATACATATTTTGAATGAAATTAGATGCAAAAATTCAAGTTAAATGAGCTTTCACTAATGTAAAATTTGAAACCCTAGAATGTAAATTAATCGATGTAAATCCTAATGCAATGTTAATGCAATCCAAATATAGGATGAAAGTGCTCTCCAAATCAGAATTGTGATGTTCTAAATATAGGCTCACCAAAATGAAAGATGAAAAATAGGGTCTATTGCACCTTTAAGGGGTTTTAGGACCCAAAAGGGGGCAATTTTCACTAACTTTCACTCAAGAACAAACCCTTGATATCTCAATGCAAAAGAGAAAGATATCTTGCAAGAGGGCTATTCTAGGGGCTGAATATGATCTGATGAGGGGTTCACCACCAAGTGTAAATTTGGAAAAGACAATGAAATGCAAAGCCCTAATTGAATGCAAACTAATGTTGGAGTAATAAAGTCATCACCTAATTAATTAATTGGGTCACTTTATGCTTTATTACACTTAAGCTAAACTTAGGAGTGTTTTTTATTTCTTTATTTGCTTTAATTAATGAGTTGCTTTTCTAAAAGGTTGGGAATTTTTTTGGTTTGTGGGATTAGATTTCTGATTCGGCTAGAAGTGAACTTTGTATCTTCACTTCTAACCAAATTTTGATAATCACAAAGTGCAATACACAAGTGCATGAAGGATGGGAATTTCATCATGGTAAGCTTGTCTTGGATCTTGCTTTACAAATTTTCTATAAACATATTTTGAAGGTGGGGGTCAGGGACCTTGACATCGATTTGGGAATAAAGCGATTGATAGCATGAGATAAATTTAGTTATCTTTTATTCTTCTTTTCGCTTGCATCTCATCAAATCGACCAAGGTCATCTTGGGAGTCACGTATACTTGGAAATGGATTAAAAATGCATCAACAAGTTCATTGAATGAATGCATTAAGTTGTTTGGTAAAGAAGAAAACCATTCCAAGGTGGTATCTTTCAAGGACATAGGAAAAATATTTTCCAATAGTTTATCATCAAGGAAAAAGTCATTGCATAAGGTAGTATATGCATTAACATGGTTAGAAGGATCCCCCTTCCCTCCATATTTCTCAAAAAAGGCACCTCTACACCTTATGGCATCGGTGTCCATAATATCTCCAAGGACAATGGACTACTTTTGACATAATATGTAGGTGGACCATTTTCATTTTGATTGATGGTGGAAACTTGCTTTTGGATGGATGAGATGGTTTGGAATAGTTGATTAAGGAGAGGTTCATTACTCGTGCTATGAGATGGAAGTGACAAAGGTGAAGGGGTACATATGTGTTCCTAGGATAAGTGAATGGGATGCTTATAGGTGGTAAAGTGGTATGAGATATAACATGTGATGCCACATAGGAACTAGGGATGCTAGTAGGAATACACAAGGAAGGAATCACATTACTAACTTGTTGCATTGTTTTTGTGACTTGAGGGTTGGTTTAGGTAGGTATTGAGGCAATTGTTGTGGGAGGATGAATTTGAGTTCCTCCTTGGATTGTGACATTACTTGTAGGTATAGGACAACTAGTGGTTGGTGGGAGGTATTTTCCAAATATTTGAACTATTTTTTTCACAAGGTCAAGCCCATCTTCACTTTCAAGCATGCCGTGGATGTTATCTATTGTAGGAATCACACTAGTTGAAATATTGTCATTGTTCACTTGATGTTGTAGGTGTGTTGGGTCCTCATGAATGTGAATTATGTTTTCTTGTTGGACACTATCATTCCTTGTTTCAACTTGCATACTACTTGAAGGAAAATAGTTGTTAAAGGTATTATCCATATCTAGTGTACTAGTGTCAATACTAGGAGCGAAAGAGCTAGACAACCCAAGATACACAACGATTGTCTTATCATAGGATGACATGAGTCTCAAACTTTGTCTCACTACAATATTAGAAATAGGACACCGAATACTCATACAAAGGCTACTAAATGCAGGGTGAAAGAAAATGCAATATAAGCTAAGGACAATGAAATGTGTATAACATAAATTTTGGAAACTAAAATTGAAAGATAATAACAAGAAACAAAAACTCAAAAATTGAACTCTAAATGCCAGAAAATGCAGTGTGGAAGATGCAAAGGGATTGATTTTCCCAAGGTGGTGAATAGGTCCCAGTGATGATTTTTTTAAATTTTTTTATAATTTTCAATTGAATTTTATGCTTTTTATATTTTATGAGCTATATATGAGATGCAAATACATATTTTGAATGAAATTAGATGCAAAAATTCAAGCTAAATGAGATTTCACTAATGCAAAATTTGAAACCCTAGAATGTAAATTAATCGTTGTAAATCCTAATGCAAGCCAAATATAGGATGAAAGTGCACTCCAAATTAGAATTGTGATGTTCTAAATATACGTTCACCAAAATGAAAGATGAAAAATAGGGTCTATCGCACCTTTAAGGGGTTTTAGGACCCAAAAGGGGGAAATTTTCACTAACTTTCACTCAAGAACAAACCCTTGATATCTCAATGCAAAAGATAAAGATATCTTGCAAGAGGGCTATTCTAGGGGCTGAATATGATCTAATGAGGGGTTCACCACCAAGTGTAAACTTGGAAAAGACAATGAAATGCAAAGCCCTAATTGAATGAAAAATAATGTTGGAGTAATAAAGTCATCACCTAATTAATTAATTAATCATTAATTAATTGGGTCACTTTATGCTTTATTACACTTAAGCTAAACTTAGGAGTGTTTTTATTTCTTTATTTGCTTTAATTAATTAGTTTCTTTTTGTATAATTAGAGCCTCTAATATTAGAACATGTTGTCTCATTCATTCCTATGAGGACACTTGTCATGTTCTAATCTAACCCTAATCTAGGGTTAGCTTTCATCCTTTTCATAAGGATTGATTCATTGTAATTGTATAAATTTTGTATGACAACATATTCATTCGATAGCTGCATCAATATAATTCTTAGGTTATTAAGCACAATCTTGCTTGTTGATCTTTTCTATATTGTGATAGGTAATCGCTTGCAGGTGTTTCATGGGAGTTATGGATTTAACCAGTCAATTACAACATGGTATGAAAGCCCAAATCTGTAGCCCCCTACTCAATTTCTGGAGGGATCTGACCTTCAGCAATTTTTTGGTGCATCCTGGAGCTAAACGGATGTTGCCATCACGTTCGAAGCAGCCGAAACTCTTAAGATAGCTTATTGTTTTGCTCAAATCCGAGTAGTTGCAAGAAATTTTTTTTTTTTTTTAGAGACACACAGATCCATACATATCTAGGTGCCTCAATTTGCGTGCACGTAGGTGCAGGGTTTCAAATTTTTGGTTTTTGATTTTTCTCCATTGATCAAAAAATTCTAAGGTTTTTACTATTTTTTTATTTTGCATGCAAAAAAAATATTATAAA
>VDFB02151255.1:0-19821 GCA_007258455.2 Sequoia sempervirens
CTTTAGTCATAATTCATATAGAAAATGAATAATAATTATTTATTAAATTGAAAGTAAAAAATAATTTATATTGGTGGAAAAGCTGATAATCACCTTTAAAAACCCTTTTTATTTCATCAATTTTGGATTAAAAAATTGTCAGCTACATACCCTACACATACCCATCATATCGCCACCTTTTGGCCCATCATGATCTTGCACATACCCATAATAGCTATATATAATAGGACTAGGATAATCAGAACCCTTGTTGACAATAGATCAACCATTAATGTGTGTAGTGTAATCAGGCTTGGAATGGATAAATAAAAAAATCAACCTAATTCTTTATGGATTTGAGGATTTGACAATATAGGAAAGCAACCACTTGGTGTGATTAGTTTGCATATTACAGTTGGAAAGGATACATTAAAAACTCCTATTCATTTTATGCCTCATAATCTTTCATACAATATTCTTTTAGGAAGACCTTGGATTCATGAGATGCATGTTGTGCCTTCGACTCTTCATTGTATCATGAAGTATGTCTATAAAAATAATATATACCAAGTTGAAATACATCCTGAGCCTGAAATTTTCTTACAAGTTGAAAAAGGAATGACAAGTCCTCTAAACACATTAATTCCAACTTCAAACATAGAACCTATGAAAGAAGAGAAACAATAGATGGAAAAAGTGTTGAAGTTATTAGAAGATGATTGGGGTTCCTTGGATTTCACACCAACATTCATGGGAGAATACAAGATCATAAACAAAGAGTCTAAAAAGGAAAATGAAAAAGCATTAATGTCAACACAAAATTTGAAAGCATCCACCTCAACCACTTTACAAGAAATTACAACATACACAACAAACTTTGATGAAACTAATTATGAACAACCACCGACTCCAAAAGACATGAAAAATATTTATGGAAAAGGTTATGAACTTATGAAATAACTTGGATATAGTGGAAAAGGATGTGGTGCTAGCGAAAAAGGTATATGTGTCCCTCTATAGCCTAACACACAGGAAAAGACTAGTGGTCTTCATTATTGTCCATCGAAAGAAACAAATAAGCCTTCACTTAATACCAACACTCACAAAATATTCTTCTAATCCAACTTTAATAGTAGTGCATATTGAACTGATAAACACTATTGGTATTGATTATTATCCTCTGAAAGAATCAAAGAAATCTTCACAAGTAATATCAATGTCATCACACAAGACACTAAAAATTGGAGTTCATTAAATTTCACACCCTCCTTTCAAGGAGAAATCAAAATCTCATAATTTAAAGAGTCTTGTGTAGGTATGGCACCTTGTACTAAGAAAGAGATATCTTTGTCACAACATAAAGGAACACCTTCTACTATTGATCAAGAGAGTATCTTGTTGAGACTCCTCCAAGATAGTTTGATATCCCTCCCTCCAAGAACACGAAAGAAATTCTACTAGAAGGTTTCATTTTGTGCATATCAGAGAGTTCATGGTCATTCTAGTAATGAATGTAAGGTTTTGAGTAATCAAATTCAACATCTTAAGGATTGTGGTGCTCTTCCTTGTGTTGATACACCTAGTTCCTCTAATTGATATCAAGATTTTTATGTTTCTCATTAATCACCTTAGCTCATCCTTTTCCTGCACTAAGTGGGGGCAAGGGATTAAGTAGCCTTGTCCCTCGTGACACAATTGTCATTGTCTCTTTTGGCTAGTTGACCACCTTCCATGTATATATAAGATCAAACATGGGATGTGGACGAAATTCCTTAAGTTAGTTTGCATGTGACATATTGAGTTATCTTTAGTTGTTGTATTTTGGGGGAAATCCCTTATCCATGATGTAGTTTCATTTGGGAACATATGAATTGGCATCTAGGGCTTTCTGAATAACCTTATGTCTTCTTCTACTTTAAAGAAATTGCTCACAACAATAAAGGTTAGCAATTCCCTTTAAAGTGGGGCATACCCTGACACTTATGTTCTACTGTGTGATTTCTCCCTCGCGGATGCGTCATTTTCTTTTTGGTGTCATTGTGTTTTATTCCTCGAGAGCATGATGTAAACGCCTCATTAGGGAATCCAAAAGGCAAAGCATAAAAGCATGCACTATCCAAATAATTTTTTTAAAGTCATTCAATTACACAAATGTCTTAAGGATTCCAAGACCAATGCCATTTAAACATTTATAATTGGCGACATCACACCATAATATTATAGTCAAAACACAAGTACAAAACACATTCATGAATGATCAATTCCCCATGAGCTTACAAGTTAGTAAGTTTATGTATTAAGATTACATCCAGTGAGATTCCTATAAATCCCCAATACATCATAATGAAGTTAAGAATGAGTACACTCCATAAACATGAGGTAAATATACAATAAGCGATAATGATCCACTACATCCAACATTCACTTCCACAAAATTTTTACATCCAGACCGGTCATTAACCAATGAAGTAGCCGTAACCAGCTACTAGTATAATATCATCTGTAAGAATATCCAAATGAAGTAATAGCACGGTTTCCCCACTCCAACCGCAGTGGAACTCAAGGTCCACCCTCCATGCTCGTGAGATAGTGATAGGTCCAAAAGGCACAAAACACACAACAAAGAACATACATTACATTACATGGCTGACAACACATACCCACATGATGGAATCTGAATTACAAGATTACAAGAAAACTCTTAGATGCAAAACAATAAATACTGTGACTCTGCATAAAAAAGAGACCACAAACATTTTTCAGGACATAGTGTCATCACATAGTTGTTCTAAGTTACCCAGGTGAATCTTCCTAGACTACCGACCCTCATCTAGAGTTACCCTGGCAGTATCTACCGATTCCCGACCCCTAAACAATCTTATGTGGAGTCGAATTACCTTTCAAGGAGACAAGGTATACGACCAAGCTATTCCAAGCCTTCTCAACCTACCCTTAATATATACAAGCATTAAGGCACTAGGTGAGGCATTGTGTTAATCTTTATTATTTAATAATCACCAGGTTTATTTATTAAAGTTTTCACTAAATTACAAGAAACCCATGATAGGTTACCTTAGCAACCACTTAGGGTTCCGGCCCCTATCGCAAGCCACTCTTCCTAATAACATGAGTTCATAATAATTACAAAGGAAATCCCTCATGCGCAATAGACAAAACCAAGAACGTTCACATTTCAATCGTGACATAGACCATAATAACTCAAAGGTAACATCAACTCGTGCAAGGCTAAGTCCAAAGAAAATAATTGTACCTAAACATCAAAGTACAAACATGACTAGCTTACATTAGAAGTTTACTTTCCTAGCCTCTGGAAGATTAAAGAATTCATAACACAAAAGTAAACTCATACGTTAATACCAACACTTTATTACCCATCAAATGCTAGATCATTAAGACTTCATAGAATAAAAGTCAAAGAAGATAACCCATCGACACCATTAAACATCTTACATCTTTTCTATATAACTATAATGATCATTTATCATGTAAAAGAACTACATAGACATTCTTATAAATAAAGAAAAACTTAACATAAATAGAAATATTCAAATTCCATTTAAACATATATACGACATATAATTATTTATTTGTTTAAAAGGAAACTAAATCTAAATTCATCATTCCATTTAAACTAAATAAACTAAAATTGTTTAAAAATGTACTAAAGAACACCCTATTATAAATAAACTTTTCACTGTACTTAAAGAAAATAATTTAAAATCAATGTTTTCCAATTCACATATAGACACAGGCAGATATACACATCTACATCTTAGATTTATAATATTAAAGCTTTGGAAAAATATCACTTAAAATAATTATACCAACCGTTAGTCCGCTGCCTTGCATGTATGAAAATAGAAATTGATTTACTCATGCTAAAGTTTCTGAAGATTAAAATAGAATTCCATATAAGGTTAAGGAGAAGAATTCACGCCATACATGAAAGATATCTTTTATCATGCAATTACCTTATAAAATAATATGCGCACCATGCAGTTTTACAACTTAAGTTATCAACAGCTCAATACGCACTTTTCTCTAAAAATTTAATGCTCTGGTTGCATGCGTGTATAAAGAGTTAACTTGTATGGATGACAGATTTATAAAGAGTAAATTTCCAACCGATTTAGAAGATATAAACAAAAGATCTAAAAAATCAAAGAGTGATACATTGGAGAATTAGATAACTTCAGTTTACTGCACAAAATAGATTTACTGTAGATGTTTCAGGATATATATATATATATATATATATAAAGATCTAAGAAGAAAACTTAAAGCCAGATCGGCGAAATTAGGCTATTCTGAGATGATCCTCTATTATGATCAAGGCTTTTACTAAGCGGCAGGGCTGACAACAAAATCGAGAAGATTATTTAAACCTTTTAAATTTTCTATTGTGTTCAAGTGTGATAGCGTAAAAGGTTGCCACTACGTTCAAGCAGAGCAGCCACAGCTTAGAGCCAAGGAGGTCATTAAAACTGGGCGTATTGCCATTTCTAAGTGAGGATTTCAAACCATTAATCAATAGGCGTGAATTCAAAGTTACAAATCTTGCTCACAGACCAATAATAAGCAGAGAGGGAGTGACGGTTATGAGCAATAGAGAAACTTATTACAAATGAAACTAACGCATGTTCCTATAATTCAAAATGACTAAGGATTTGTATTAACACTGTGGCATCCATTTAAAATGGAGCAGGATAAAAACAACAGGGCAAACAACAGATTACCCAATGAATCTTTTGGTTATAAAATATGAGGAAATTCACAAGATATATATAGAGATAAATTTAGATGACTTCACAGGTTTACATTTTGTAAAACTTGGTATACCTTATAGGTAGGAAAGGAAAACCAAGATGTAGTGGAAGTTAAAGATCGACAATACAAAATTTTTAAAGAAACATTATATGGAGAATATTGACTTCATAAGGAAAAATTGAAGTATTCTAAGATACACAGATCGACGCATTAAACAAGATTTACATAACCAACAATCTTCAACTTTTAGATTAAACAAAGCCGTCAAGGTTGGCTAACTTGCAGAATTATAACAGGGGCAGCACCATAAGCCATTACAAAACATCAATTCGATAATGGTTAAGAAGCAATTTGAAATTAACTTTGCTCAAAAGATATTTATATGATTTTGATTTTAAAAGTACATTCACCAAGTATATTAGAAGGGGGTATTTCTGATGTTATGGCTGGTATATGTATATGTATATGAGTGAGTGTGCACAGACACTAGGGAACGCCTAACTCAAGCCATTTAGAGTTTCATTACTATTTCATCACGTATTCTTCTAGATTTAAGACATTAAAAGAAGATTATCTAAGGTAAGGAAGAAACTACAGATTACAAAAGGTACACTCAGGAAAGTAAAGCAACCGAAGTCTAAGGTCATAGCTGGCAGGAACGTGATTATTCAGGGATGTAACAGATTTCCAGAAGTATATATGTTAAAATAAAATCCTCTTTAAATATAAAATGCTTTATATTATTCTAAATCAACAATTAAAAAACTTATGGATGTCATAGCACTCTGATGACAATTAATTTTTATTTTGATTTTCTTGTTAACTCAAAAGAAATCTTTATAATCGATTCATCTTTTTCTTGTGGTTCAAGAAGATCAAACAAATTTTGCATACCAATAAATTTTCTTCAAAAACAATTAGCATTCAAAACACATTACTGAAAAAAAGATTTCATTTCTAAAAAAAAAAAAAAATACAGATTGGAAAGTAAAGAACCCTTGTTAACTTGTTTGAATCACTAAGAGTCTTGATGAAGAATTCAACAAATTGCAACAAAACTTTTCCAAAACCCAAAATACTGCCAAGAAGCTTTTTTTTTTTCTAGAAAACTTCCGTGAAAATTCTTCCAAACCTTCCGTGAATGAAATTGCAACCCCCAAAAGCTTTTAATGCAATTAATTACCTCAAATTACAACTTAACTGATTGTAATCATGCATTCCAAAAATTTCTCAATCAATTATAATCATTAAATATCTAAGATATTTTCCCTCAAGTGATGTTTTCATATATTTTTAACTTGTTGAAAACAACTCTTTTAAAATATTAACTTTTCACAAGAATCCAATTTGCACAATTAATTCAACAATTATAAATAAATAACTACCTTTCCACAAGATTAACATTCACCTTTAAATAATTACTTGTTTAATTTATTTTTAATAAAATCAAACCTTACTTATAAATATTTAATCTAATATTTAAACAAATTTACATTTAATCAAATATATTAACAAATAAGCCATTTAACTAAATTAAACAATAATTAATTTCCAAATAAAATAACACAAACAAAATTAACACGACAAGACAAAACAACACACGACAATGGGCGACAATTGGATACTCGTTCGACGAAGAACAATGGTTAAACGAGGACCTGACACTATCTCTGAATCAGCATAATTTCATTGGATTAGGGTATGCTCAGACCTGACAAATAGGTGGAGCCGACACCCGGTACCTGTATCTGCATAAAACATCACTTGTTAAACATATTATCATATATCAGAAAACACACCGTGAAGAAGAATCACAGTGCAACAAGGTACTCACAAATGAGTAGTGCTACACTGTCTTCTTCACCAAGACTGACAAGCATCATTATATCATAAACATCAATCACATCATGATAACCTCATTAAAACTTAGAAACAACATATCCATAACACACACGTGTCTATCATAATGTCTTCATACGAACTTAACCAAATAATCTCGATATCCAATGAATCATCCACAAAGTTTAACAACTAGCATAACATCAGTGTCGTAACTAGAAGCAATACAATATAGTATCCAAAACAGCTAAACAACTAGCAAATGAACACAAGCAAACTGATACACATAGTAGCAACTAGAGGGGTACTACACATGATATTTCTTTAGCTTGTCTTCTCTTAGAGACATTAGGCATGATGTTCCGTAAGAAGAGACCCTACATGAACTAAGAAAAACCCCTTTAAACATACCTTACAATATTTTTAATTTACAATATATGTTATATGGCCACCTTGCATAACACACTTTGCTTGCCTCTGGAGCCATCTTGTTTGTTCATGAGTATTAAGCATACAAAGTTTTTCTTGCTTCATGAATCTTGTTGTTCATGTTATGTGGTGTCTTATCAAAGTTATCAAGAGACCGGTATAGATTTTGTATTGTTGGTATGATTAGAAGCCTAAACATGGGCATGAATTTCTCATTATACATTGAGAAACCAACACAGAGGCATGACTTTCTCACTAATCCACCCTTTTTGGATACTCACCTAGTGGACAGCCTGAAGTTCTGTTGCCTTAGAGTGAGCATGCATTTTGGACAAATAGCTTAGATCTAATCGACATCATGTTAGACAAATGGTCAAGGCTTGATCCACCTTTTCTTTCTTTTCCTTTCATCTTTATATCTTTGACATTGCATATTTGTGTATCTTATTATGTTGCATATCATACACCTTGTGTGTGTTCCATTGTGCTTGTGTTGGTTTGACGTAGGATCTTGAATCATGGGGAATTCACCACCCCCTTGATCTTTATTATCCTATACCATCCATATTGGTATGCTTTGACCCCTTTGAATGTCTACTTTAGTGCGAGTTTGAATCAAGTTCCTCCTCTCACTAAACTGGCGGCTAAAAGTAGTGTAGAAAAAGGTAACCCTTTCTCAAGCTTAGTTTGGGAATGAATAATTAATGATAAAATGGACTTAATTATGCTTTATTTAGGGTGTTTTAATGTGTATATTAAAACTTTCACACTAATCTAGGGCTTTATTAATTAATTTGGCTTCTTTATGCTTTAATTGGCCCTATTTTGTATCCACGAGGCTTATTAAATACATATTTTTATGGATAATCCCAACACATCATAAATGGAAAATCATAATCTAATGTTTTGGGTCATGTGTTCTAGATCTGGTGATCTAGGACTCATATGCCACCTTGGGCGTATGAGTCCCAACTAGGTCTTGGAACCTAATTTCAAATTGCACATTAAACAAGACACTCCTAGAAATTTGTGTCCTAGGTTTTAGCTACTAGGACTCATAAACCACAACTGGCATATGAGTCCCACTTTAAATAGGACCTATTTTGAATTTAATTATTGGTGGGATTTTATTTTCCTAGATCTGATTTTGGCTTATAGTGTAATTTTGGGAAATTTTGCACAAACAAGTATAAATACAAGGTTATTTCACATAGTTTCATCCTAGAATTTCATAAGCAATCAAGATCACTTTCACAAGAGTTAACAAGAGAATTCAAGAGAATTCAAGGGTAGATTCGTAGGAGATTATTGCAGCAATTCAATATCCATTATCATGTCAAAGGCATGATGCATCATGCATGTGGTTTTGAGCTAATGTTGTGATGTATTGTTCAAGAACAATTCAAGTATTCAAAGGAATTATCTTTCATCAAGAATCATGATCAAGATCTACATCCATTGAGGCCATTTGATGCTTGTTTTTAGATCTACAAGGTTTCAAACAAGGTTCTATTGTTTCATCTTATTTTTCATGTTTCATTTCATTCATATTTCATTTCTCACCAAGGTTTGATTACCAAATCGAGGTTTAACCAAGGAAAACCCTTATCCACTAACAAAAACAACAATTTTCTCCCTTTTCATGTGTGATTGCAGATCAAGGTTCTTTGGGCTTGAAGATACTTTGAATACAAAGTTGCAAGATTGAAGAAAGTTTTCAAAGTTTTGACAAGGTTGTCATCTTCACAAAAACTCATTTATAGAGCAGAATTCAAGCTTTCAGACTCAGAGAACTGGCAGGAGAGAAGCTACAACAAACCACTAGAGGATACCTAAGTTTTAGCCAAACCCTAATACTGGGACTAAATCACCACCTTGGGTGTATGAGTCCCATTACAACACCGTTTTCAGTTTTTAGAAGATCTAGATCAATCACTAAGAAATTTCAATTCCTCCCTAGTAACCCTAGGCTGGGACTAAATCGCCTAGTCTGGCGTATTTGTCCCAATGATCTTCAAACAACAAAATTTCAGGGTTTCAGAGCTTGTTTTGACCACATATTTCTTCCAGTTACCTTCCTATATCTTGTTTAGTTATGTGAGCTTAAGTTTCATTTTCTAGATCATTTAGTTAGATTTGCATAGTACTTTCATCTCTTTCTTTCTAAGCACTTGCTTAATACTGAACCTCCTTTTTTCTTTAATCACACCCAAGAAACCATCTCTAAATCATCGAATCCCTAATTCCATCCCTCAATCAAGTAAATTGGTTTAGGGATCCTGGTTTACTTTAATGAAACTTGATTGAAATTGGAGGAGGAACCCTAATCCCCCTTTAGCTCCATCTCCCAAAAGTTGGAGCACTATTTCCTTGGTTTTAGTACTGAATTCAATCTCATTATAACATATCACTTTTACAATTTTACAAATATTGTATACAAAGATACATACATTTCTCAACTAAGCTTCATAGGAAATAGATACAAATGGTCCAAGAAATTCAAATCTTGGTCACCAACTGATGAGGAGAAGCATCACTCAAGCACCTTTCTACCAACCATGAACTTAAATGCAGCCCCCCACACATCTACCTCATATGGTAAGATGTCCCTACCTTTCGATGAAGGAATTGGTAAGGTAACCTCATAACTATAACCTTCCTAAGCTTAGTGTTGTTTCCTACATAACTAGAACTTGTAACTAGTACAATCCTGATCTAGAATGCATTAATGGAATACAATGAATTGATAGTGCAACCAGTGGATAATTACACTACTTTGGCCAAAGTATTCTTCGCTTAGTACTTTGAGTGAAAGTCATCCTATTCACATACACTACTCTATCTTGATTTGACTTAAGACCATGAAATATTATGCATAGTTAATTCCATTTCATAGGTAATCTTTAACGCCAAAAACAACCTGTTCCCTTTTCCCAAATCACAATGATATTCCTACCAAGTAAGCATAAGTTATCCCCTTCATTGGACAATCTAATCCCATGTATAACATATGAGCTTTCTAATATTTCAAAATAACTTAGAATATTAAATAACTTCTTAAGCTATTATCACTTTATGAATCCTAATATATAATACTATCGATAGCATCCACTCCTTTATATGGAGTATGTACAAACACTCATAAGGAAATCATAACAACAATATTCTTTTCCTTATCCTAGCAATTTAATGCATTTCACCAAACAAAACAATTTCAAGACATTCAATCTTTCCAAAAATAGATAAAACATAAAATGAATAGAATCACATGCCTGATATAAGCTATACTCCAATTGACCAACTGGTTCCTTAGCTAAATCCTCTTTATGAATTATCTCTACAACTCTTTATACTGTAGAAATCCTCTTCAAAAAATTTCCTCACAATAACTCTCACACTATATGTCTCACAACTCTCCTCACAATTAAACTTTCAGCTCAAAACAAGAATATCATAGATAAAAAGCAACAAAATGAAAATGAAAGTGAATGTGTATCCAAACGAGGAAAACCTCTCTTCTATTTATACAAAAATAAGAGCCTTTGCTTCCTATAAACATGTTTCTCATAGTGACACTTCTCAGCTCACTAGCTTGACTCAACAAGCAAACAATAGAAGGTGGCAAAGTAATTCGATGCCTATCAAACACATATGTAGCCATGAGAATGAGTCACCTCATTCCTCAAGGTAGTAAGAAAGATATTAAGAAATGTAAGGCTATGGTCTCCTACAGGTCAACTAGTTTGGTGAGTTGCATCCTTGACTAATTCTTATTTCCATATGCTTGAATTCATTGCAGGTTTAAGACTTCTAATTGACTTGCACACCTATTCATACTTTGGCACTGCCATTTTACCATGCTTCCTATTCTTTTGGTCATTTTTTATAGACTTAGTCAACATTTATTTTTTGTGTTCAGATAGCTTGGACTTTGTCTCATCTTTAAACGCTTAACATATAATGTTATCCTTATTCAAGCACTTTGTTGTGTTGCCATTACTTTTCCAGCATGTATGGACATTCACTCATAGCCCATGTAATATGCACAACTCATAAAAAGTGTTATATTCACTATAGTTCACAATACGTGCACTTTATCATTATCTTTTCTTTGAATGCAAAGTTTACATGTGCAAATTATATATTATCCATGTGCTACAATATGCAAAACTTATATGCACAGATTTAATGGGTATGTCTTGGGGATCATCATGGAAAAATAGACTCTTAAGTGTGAAAAAATATAGAAAAATCGATGTTAAGGAAGCTTGATGTAAAAATTTGGATAATTTATCTATATTATTTAAAAATATGTAAGAATAGAATCTTTAGAAAATTGAATGTAGTTTCTAAGCTACTAGGTTTATTTAAAAAAAAAAAATCTATTTGGTGAGAATTTGAAATTTCAATGCAATGAGTACTAAAATTCGAGGGAGAAAAACTAAGAAGTAGGTGCATTAAACCACCCTAACCATAATAAAATGATAATATTTTTTTATGAGATTTATGCTCAAGTAGAGGACTCGTATGAATGTGATGCATATATTTTGTAATTTTTTTTTTCCAAGTAAATAATTAATTATGAATTTTTATTTTAAAAATATAAAAACTCGTATGTCTAACCACCTTAGCTTGGTCAAAACTTCATGAAATTCATTTTTTTCTTTTTTTAATCCTATAGTATGCAAAGCATAGAATGTGATGCATTTTTGGATTTAAAAAATGTGATACTGTTTGAAAGGTATAGATTTTTTGATAAGCTATGGTCAAGACTTTAGTTGTAATTCAATAGAATGAATAATAATGTTGTAAATTCATGGCATGGTACATGGTGGGCAGAATCTCCTCTAAAAACCCTTTTCTTTTTCATCAATTTGGGTAAAAAAGTCATCTGACCACATACCCTACAAATACCCATAATATTGCCACTTTTTTTTGGCCCATCACTTGATCCACCGCACATACCTAATATGTGTGTGTGCTATATATGAAGCACCATATATTCTTCAAATTGGCACATAATATATATATACATATTCTCTATAGCATAAATGCTAGTATGTATATATGTATATGTATGAATATATATATACTCATTGAAAAATGAGTTCATTTAAATAAATCATTCGATATTTGAATGCATATAACCATGTTATCATTTCCATAAACAATATCATATGTATTTATATCTATATACATATATACATATATTGACATACTCATATAGACATTCCATCATGTTAACACATACAAATATATCAATATGTTTATATATATATATCATTCATTTATACAATCAATCACATATAATTGCTAACTTATTGATAAACATATATGCATGTGGTGTATATATACATGTCTTATTGTCCATTCAATACCCCCATACCCATGATCAATCCATCCATGAGCATGCGTAGGTACGTCTACCTACGTATACTTATGTATGTATTAACTCATGTGTATGGGTTATCATTGACATGTACCTCATTGATTGAAGATAGTGATACTAGGAAGAGCTCACATGAACCAACACTTATCACAAACCAAGAATTATCACAACATAGATCATGATCCTTTCTAATTCAAACACAAACATGACCATAGATGACTTTCCCATCTCTTGATACTATGACTTGACTTAACCATTCTATAAGTGAGTGTGTGAAAGATTAGTTAGGTTTCATTTAAAGGTTACCTGACCAAGTCCTTCCCTTGAGTAATACTTCCCCTTTCTTTTGGAGGAGGATTTTGTATCTACATTCAACTTAGCACATTTTCAATAGTAGTCAGGCGTTCATCAAAATAATCATTTGCATTATTCATTTCATAACTGTTAGAATACCAAATTAAACCAACATCATTTTCTCATATTCATCTCATAATAAACATAAATGAAATTAACATGAACATTCATCATTTTCACAATGATTCAGATAAAAAAATTAGAAACACGTGTATTTCAATCAAGGTTACAAATACATTCATATATTTAGTATTTAATCAATCATAGTAATAGTAAATAGGTAAAAACACATGAGGTGTAACAATAGAGTCACAAATTTCTCAGGCCTCTGATGTTTATGATTTGTAAGTGATGTAGACAGTGCAACAAGGATAGCTATTGAAAATTTGCATGAACTGATCTTCCAATTGCAAGAACAAATAGAGAAAATCATTGTGCAATATAGTCAACTCAGAGACTTGGTAAGTGCAAGGCTTGCATCTCTTACTAGATCTTTACCTAATGTTGAAAAGGTGTTGCAAAAGATTCAAAAGTCCAACTCTCTAGATGAAGGAGAAGACCTCCTTAAGTAGTTTGAGAATTAATGTAGTTTTCTTACCTTCACCAAGAAGGATTGGGAGGCACACCTTGAAAAATTAAAGGTTTCTAATCAGGGTAGTTTACCCTCAAGATAATTTGTATATTTTTTCTTTGTATAGCTAGTTTTCCTAATTGCAATGTACATATGCGGAAGTATTTGATGATGTTGCAGTATATGTATTTATCAATTTAGTAATGGTAAAATTATTAGGGGGAGTTACATGGATGTAAATATTTCTATAAGGCAGAGTAGAGAAAAGTAAATAAATATATTATTGGTACCCTTTTCCCTTGATGTAAAAGGGAGTAGTTTTGGCTAGGAATGTTGCCATCAACAACAAAGGGGGTAATTGTTGGAAGTTTGTTTGTCATTGAGGAGATTGTTGAGAGTATGGCATATGATGTTCTTATGGTTTTGTCATTGGGGTATGTGCAATATCATCATGGAAAAAATAGGCCCTTAAGTGGCAAAAAATTCAGAAAAATCAGAGTTAGGCAACTTGAAGTAAAAATTTGAATAAGTTATCTATATTATTTCAAAAATATGTAAGAATATAATATGTAGAAAATTGAATGTAGTTTCTAAACTACTAGGTTTATTTTAAAAAAAAAATCTATTTGGCAAAAATGTGAAATTTCAACGCAGTAGTACTTAAATTTCAGGGAAAAAATAAGTAGGTGTTTGTTTGACCACCCTAACCACAATAAAATGATAATACTTTTTATAATATTTTAGATATAAGTAGAGGACTCATGTCCTGATGTGATGCATACTATTTTGTAATTTTTTTCCAAGTAAATAATTAATTATGAATTTTTTATCACAACTTTTTAGAAATATAAAAACTCGTATGTCAGACCACCTTAACTTGGTCAAAACTTCATGAAATTCATTTTTTTTTTAATCCTATAACTTATGCGAAGCATAGAATGTGACACATATTTCAGATTCAAAAAATGTGATAGCATTTGAAAGCTATAGATGTTTTTTAATCAGCCTATCAATCAAGACTTTAGTCATAATTCAAATAGAAAATGAATAATAATTATTTATTAAATTCAAAGTAAAGCATAATTTATATTGGTGGAAATATGAGAATCTCCTTTAAAAACCCTTTTTGTTTCATCAATTTTGGGTAAAAAAAAGGTCGTCAGCCACATGGGCCATCATATCAGTAACATATCACCACTTTTTGGCCCATCATGATCCTGCACATACCCATTGATGTAACCCATTCATTGATTTCAACCCATTGTATAGATGCGGAAGATTTGGTCTAGAGAAGATCAAGTGGTTTGGATAATTGCCTAAGTCCTAAGTGTAGTTTTAGTGTTGTCGTGAGCCAATTTTGTGGTTCACACTACTTTACTATGTAGAATTTTTTCATGTGGTTTTGAGGTGTTCATTGTGCATGTTGAATGTGTTCGAATCTAAATTTTCATGGTTTTTTATATTCCATAGTTGAATATATTATTGCTAGAGTATTAGCTAAGTTGTGATAGAGTTAGTGGTGTAGAGTGTATGTTAAAATGCTTTGCATTCCATCACAAATGAATATATTAAATTATATAGGTTTGTGGAAGTGTTTATTTTTGCTAGAGGTGTGTACATTCCAAGTGGAAATTGTTTTGGTTGCCTGTGTGTCAAGGTGTGGATGAACTATTGGTTCATTTAGATATTAGTTCACTAGTTTTTCTATCTGGTGCTGACCTAAGTATTTTAGGGTCGTGTGGAGTTGAGTTTTGGAAGGAGTAGATTCATGGGAGAAATTATAAGTCATACCAACCTATTTTAATGTGTTACACATTTGATTCTATCTATAAGGTGTGTGTGTTAGTATTTTGAGTTGACAAGTTATAATTTTGCACATTTTAGGCTGACCTAATTGATGTTGCACATGTTTATGGATGTTGTGTTGGAATTGACTGATTCAATCCACAACTCCCATAAAATGCCTGCATGCAATTTCCTATCACAATAGAGAAGATCAAAAGTGAGATTGTGCTCAATAACCTAAGAATTCTATTGATGCAAATAACCTGGATAATTATTACAAGTGAATGTGCATGCTTATATAAGCAATGCACAAGCAAACCCTACGTGCGGCTTAAAAAGATAGCTTGACAATTATTTTAATCTCATGCAATGAGCCAAATTGTCTTAAATTTAGTCCAATCTAATAATAAGAATCAAACTAAAGATTAAACATCAAATCCTAAGTTTAGCTTAATTGAACTAAAGTAAAAAAGCCTCTAATAATTAATTGATGATTAATTAATTATTAGATAATGACTTATTTATTCTAACACCCCCCATTAAGATCAACTTAGGGAGAAACTAAACAACTGATAAAGGAAGCTAAATGAATGGAGAATGGGTCTCGACTATAAGGCCTAATGAGGTACCCATGAACAAGCAACTGGAATCTCTCATAACTAGAGAAAAGGAGAAAACCACATGGGAAAAGCTCCTCTCAAAAAGAGAAAAAAATGATTTTACTAGAGAAAGAAGGATAGGACTCAATTCGACCCCCCAAGAACCGCTTCTATCATGCAAGTACAATATTTGTCCCCCTGATAGGAGAGAGAATAGAGGATATGAATCCCCTGATAATGAAAGATTTCTCGTGCCAATGATGAACAACTAAAGATAGAATATGATCCACTACCTACAAACAACATTTCTCCCCTTAGGAAGAAAAGGATCCACTAGTGATTGGAGAAGCCAATCCAAAAGAATGGGTGAATTAGGAATCCAAATCCAAATGATGTGTGCCTCTGAAAAGTTCTCAAGTATCCACATGTCAGAAAGTGATGATGTCGATTTAGAATCTTGTGAAGACTGATATAGAGCAAGTTGCAAAGGTGATGAAGATGGTGGGCCAACACCGGTGATGTAGCTATTAACAAGGAGGAGATAAATTTCCTCAAAGTAATTTCCTCCATATTTTTAATATAGGACTCTACAAAACAAGGATGATATTTCTACAAGATACGAATCCCAAGTAGTTATGTCTGGAAGATGTATGATGTCCTACAACACTGAATCAATAGGGGCCAAATATGTGGTGATACCAAGCTAATCAAGAACAACAAAAGATGATGATGTCACCTCGATCTGAAGAGTGGGAACATGAAGACAAGTCTATGAACCATCAAAACATGCAAGACTTGTGATATACTCAAGCTCCTCTAAAATATCATCATCAAAAGGTATGTAATCTACATTTGCAAGAGGGATGAGACAATCTACAATAGGATCCTCTAGGTATGGAGAGATATGAGGGTCTCCATGGATCTCCCAAAGTCATGTCCAAATTATGTGGGGAAATTCAATGTCCAATACAACATACACAGTCTCAAGATCAACACTAAAACATATAACCCCTATAATACAATTTTTGATGATACCCCATGTTGATAAACTCCCTAGTTTATCTAGTGTAGGTATGAGTCTATATAGATAAGGTAAAATGTCAAGCCACATGAGATGTGTCAGGATCCCATTTCACCAAGACTCATAGTTATCCTTATCCAAGTTGATCACAGAAGGATGAACAGAAAAACCCATGATACTCACTCAAATAAAAAAATTAGAGACTAATGATTGAGCAATAATGATAA
Source organism: Sequoia sempervirens (assembly GCA_007258455.2). Lineage (NCBI taxonomy): Eukaryota > Viridiplantae > Streptophyta > Pinopsida > Cupressales > Cupressaceae > Sequoia > Sequoia sempervirens. The sequence goes on from VDFB02151255.1 coordinate 16,982, forward strand.
AGCATATCAAAATATGTCATCTCATGCAAACAGATCCTCTCCAAGTGCTAAGATGTCCAAGTAATTAAGAAAAGTGTGAAAACACAAAATACTAGTTAAAATGTACTTGGGGAAGATTCTATAAAAAGTGCATGAATAGATCTGAAGAGCTCTGAGATACCTTTCCAATGTTTTTTGAATCGCAAAAATAGGAGATACAGGTAAAAATTTATGAGCTCAAAAGCGCAAAATGGAGATCTAATTTTTACTAAGAATATGAAGAACTAGAAACAAAATATAATAATGAGACTTGCACCATTGGAAACTTTGCGGAACTGTCTTTCTGATGATATCTCATTTTCTCAATTTCGACACCATATGCCTAAGTTATACCAAAAAGAAAAAAATCACTCCTTTAGGGAAAATCAAGGCTTGGAGGGGCTTGAGTGGTCGATCATCACATTTGAGGGCATGTCGGGATCCTGATGGGCCTAAAAGTGGCAATATGATGGGTATGTGGCTGACAACTTTTTTTCTACCCTAAATTGATGAAATGAAAAGGGTTTTTAAAGGACATTCTCGACTTTCCACCAATATAAATTATACTTTATTTTGAATTTAATAAATAATTATTATTCATTTACATTTGAATTAGGACTAAAGTCACGATTGATAGAAGTGATTGAAAAAACATCTATAGCTTTCAAATGGTATCACATTTTTTCAAACCGAAATATCGTCACATTCTATGCTTTGTATGCTAGAGTTAATTTTTTTTTGAATTTCATGAATTTTAACCAAGTTAAAGATTGGTTAGATGGCCTGGGATTTTTATATTTTTAAAAGTTGTAATAAAAATCAAATTAATTATTTACTTGGAAAAAATTACAAAAATATGCATCACATCGGGACATGAGTCCTCTACTTATATCTAAAATCTTATAAAAAATATTATCATTTTATTGGTTAGGATTGGTCAGAATGAGACACCTACTTATTTTCTCACGAGAATTTAAATTACTATTGCATTGAAATTTCAAATTTTCACCAAATGGGTGTTTAAAAATAAACCTAATAGTTTAGAGCACATTCAATTTGCTACAAATTTTATTCTTACATATTTTTGAAATAATATAGATAACTATTCAAATTTTTACTTCAAGTTTACTTTTAACTCGATTTTTTTAATTTTTTGCCATAAGGGCCTATTTTTCCATTATGATCCTGCACATACCTAACTTCAAAGAAGTGATGTCACCACTTCATTGTGTTAAAATTGACAGCTTGTTGGACATCGTTGAAAAAAAAAACTCCTTGCTGGAATTTTTTTTGTCGATCACTAGGAACTTGCGCAGGTTGTCGGAATATTCAAAAGAATATTCCTTTGTGTAGATTTACTGTCAATTTTTTTGAGGAGAGCTGGTTTTTGTTTTTGGGCCAAAATTCTTAATAAAGTCACTATTGTTTTTAAATATCTTTCAAGTTTTTTAAGGCTACTAGCGGTAAGTAATGGACGCCAACCCAAGTGGGGCTTGGTGGACCGGAGCAGTACCAGGTATTGCTGCAGCCACTGTACGTGTGGTAGGGCTGCACAACCCTTTTAATTTTTTTTTTGTTTTTTTTAAAAAAAATTGATTTATTTTTTATTTTTAAAAAGCTTTTGATTTTTGGATTTCTTTTTGTGGGTAAAAAAATTAAAAAAACCTGAATTATTTTTTTGATGAATGGATTAATTTTTTTTTAAAAAACTAGGGAACCCTCATGTACCCTAGAACTAATGCAAGGGTTGCACAGAATGCCTCGAGATCTATGCAACCTTCAAAAAAATTTCCTTTTTTACAATTGCACCAAAATTGTTGAAATGGTGGGAATTCTTTATGTTTTTAGCCGCTCTAGATGCGATGGTGAGGCCTATTTTGCTCTAGGATGCACCAAAAAATTGCTCAAGGCCAAATCCATCCAGAAATTGAATAGGAGGCTGTAGATCTAGGATCTGATACCATGTTGGAATTGACTGATTCAATCCATAGCTCCATTGAAACACCTACATGCAATTACCTATCACAATAGAGAAGATCAAAGGAAAGATTATGCTCAGTAACTTAAGAATTCTATTGATGCAAATAACCTGAATAATTATTACAAATGAATGTGCATGCTTATGTAAGAAATGCACAAGAAAACCCTACATGCAGATTAACAAGATAGTGAAAAGTGTTTTAATCTCATGAAATGAGACAACTTGTCCTAAATTTAGTCCAATCTAATAATAAGAATCAAACTAAAGATTAAACATCAACTCCTAAGTTTATCTTAAGTGAACTAAAGTAAAAAAGCCTCTAATAATTAATTGATGATTAATTAATTATTAGATAATGAATTATTTACTCCAAATTTTTGTGCATGTATAAATATAAGGTGAAATCATTATTAGATGGTGAAACATAGAAAAATGTAGGGGATATCACAAATGAGATCAATCAAATGGATACACCTAATTTCTGATATGATGTTTCACTCAATTATGAAGACCAAAATGCATAAATAATAATTAGAAATGATACCTAGAATTGTTATAACAACTGAGGGGAGTTTTTAGAGCTCAAAGAGGTGTGTACCTTACTGCAAGAAGCCTATTTTTAAGGCATAAAGGACTCATTCGCCTTTAGTGGAAAATGGATCCCTGTTAGGGTTTCTGAAACTGAGATTTGGGTTGATTTCCTTAATATCTACACTCTCAGATCCTCAGTTGGCAGCTCTTGAAAACTTGTACTTAATTTTGTAGCTTCAATTCTTCATTCTTGCACTTTGAATGACAACTTTTGCAACTTGACAACTTTGGAAATTTTGCTCTAAATCTT
>VDFB02151257.1:0-14965 GCA_007258455.2 Sequoia sempervirens
ATAATACAACTCTATGAACCAGTAAATTATGTATATATATATGATTTCTATAGCACTTAATTATCAATATAGCACATAGCAAAAGCTAAGTATTGCGCGTAGCAATAGATATGTGAATAGTGTATTAAACAGCGCATAAACATTGGTAATATTAGAAGCATTTAAAGTGCTGAGTTTAATGAAATAAGCTGCCAAAGACTTTGTCAAAAGAAAAACAACAGCAAATACTCATGTACAGGAAGTAAGTCGACCAAGTCAAACAACAAACAACAACCCATGTTATATGGTGCGAATGGCATAATGTAGTGCCAACTGAGAATGATACGAATCGATTAGAAGTTTATTTTTCAATATGAATTTCCAGATTGTGAAGCATTTTGAAATATGTGGAAGTGGTCAAATATGCAGCTGGCCAAGTAAGTCGACCTGTAGAAGGCAATTACCTTGCATTTTTTATTATCATTCTTGCTGTCCAATTTGAGTATCGACCCATTCACCGTGGCTGTGTATTTGTTTGTTGTGCATCAATTTTAGCTGCCACCTTTTCTTTACCTTGCTGAGTCAAATCATTTGAGCTGAGAAGTGTCATTCTTGATACCTTGTTTCTAGCCTTTAGTTGCTGATCTTTGTGTATAAATAGAGGAGCTATTTACCTTATTTGGACGCATATCTGCATTCTTGCTGTGATTTTTTGAGTTATTATATTCTGATCTCCTGAGTTGTGAGAGAGTTTTTGAGAGAATTGAGAGAGGATTTTGAGAGGGAGTCATTCGAAAAGTGGGAGAAAGTTATTTGGGAGTTGCTTACTGTTTTGGGAAGGCTGTGTTGGGAAACAAATTCGATCAATTGGAGCATTGCATAATCAAGCATGTTGATTCCTACTCTTTTATACTTTGTTTTATGTATTTGAAAAGATTGTGTGACATTGTTTGTTTTATTTGGGAAGTTAGTTCTATTGCTTATTAGTGAAAGATTATTCAATTCTTTTGTGATAGTGAAAGGAAGCTTGTTGTACTTAGTATAACGATCTATAGTGCTTGAAGTGTTTGTACATATTCCATATTAAGTAATGGGTGGATATTGTGGGAATTAAATACTATATTAGGGATATAGCTTACATAACTAATGTTTAAACTAGTTGAGTCTTAGAGTTACTATGAATTACTTAGCAAATGTGTTTAGTTATACATAGAGGTAATAGGTTATTCCGGGGGTTAGGATAATCCAGTGAAGGGAATAGCTTATGCATAGGTTATGAATGGTCAAATACAAATTGAGGTGTAATGTCCCTTCTCAAACACGACATTTCCGATTGACGTTTGGCCTTTTAAAACCGAAGGCTAGTCGGAAGGTAAAATTAGGGTTTCTATTTTTTGAGGTTATCTTTGATGAGGTTGGTGGTTTTGGTAGTTCTTTACGGGTTTTGAGAGCTTGACGTGGTATGTTCATTTGACGTTGAGGCATTTTCTGGAATTTACCTATTTTTAGTAAATTCTATTTTTTGAAACTTTCAGTTGGGTTCAGCTTGGTTGACTTCCTGCTTCAGTTTGGTCAGTTGACTTGTTTAGTAATGGCTTCAGAATGCAGTTTTGGAGAGATGGGCTTATTTCACTTAAAAATAACATTATATTTTAAATGTTATTTTATCACCTTGGCCTAGTCAAATAACTTAATGTTATTTTAAAAGGTGGACTTGAAGGGTGGCGCCATCATTGAGGATATATTAAATTTATATTGAAATTTCCAAAGTCAAAGCAAGCTTAAGGTGGGCGCATTTATCAAGGTATTGAAGTTAATTAAAATATCAATATTAAGCTTGAAAGGAAAAGGACGCCATCTTGGAGAAAGGATTAGGGTTTGACATTGAAGTGGATTTTAGGGTTTCGTGAAGTCAACAGGAAGTTATAAAAGGAAGACTTTGAGCATCATTTCTCATCTTTGGACTACAATACTGTTATGCTGCCGGTTTGGCTCTGGGTTTGCTTCGAGGAATGAAGGCCTCCTAGCTCGGGCATCGCTTCTTGTTTGTAAGACAACAACTAGTGGTGATTCTTAGTCTAGTTTGTGAGTACGTTGGAGTTTGTGCTTTGTAATCTGCATTTATCATCTTAGGTTCAGATTTTCATGTTAGAAGTTTCTGGTTTTTGGCATTCTAGCTTTAGCAGATTTGATGTTTTGTTCATAACTCAAAAAAGACAAAAATATTAGTTGTGGGTATTGTTTATTTCCTTCTACCTTGGCTAGGCGCCCATGTATGCAAGTTTGTGGATTTTTTGAATGAGAATCTGATTTTTAAAAGCAAAGTCGCCCCTGTCAGCTGGGCCGTACCTTTCATGGTGTCTTGGGATTCGTGCATTTACTATAGTCTGCATTTTAAGTCTGTTTTATGTTGTTAGTTTGAGCGCCTTCTTGCTAAGAGTGATTTGCATTCAATATCTTGTTAATTGAGTGAGTTTCAAGGGAGATCCGAGCTATTCCATAAATCTATAAGTTGCTGGTTTTATGAAGAAAATACAGTACTGTCATAACAGCTTGTAGAAATCTGCACCTTCGTTCTTGGATGGGTGTTGGGAGCTCTTAAAGACTTCGAGGAGACTTCATTGGAGATTGCCCAAGTTGAAAAAGGTTGGATCTGTTTATGCTCATGCAGTTTAAGCTTTAATTCTCAGCGAAAAGTAATTCTCTAATATTGTTGTAACTCCATTCATATGCTGATTTGCATTGTTCGCAAGATATCAATTTTCCTATTGTAAGCTGGCAGTAGTACTGACGGCAACTTAGATTCTTGCTTTATCAGCTTGTAATGCTCTTCTTACTTTCAGCAGTTAATATTGTTTAATTGACCTCCGCCCTATGGTAGCTACTCTCCCATTCTGGGTTAGCAAGCACATTCTGGGTGTTGAGTGTTTTCAGCTTTCAGCATTTCTCTTTCAAGCATTGTTATTGTAATCACTCCGTCATATGGTCACCCCTCACTCCGCATTGGATTGGGTAGCACATACTTGACGTTGAGTTCCCTTTTAGCATGTAGAGTAGAAGATCCTCTGACCATATGCTCGCCATCATCGGCGCCATTCTTGGTTAGAGTTGCTTTTGCACGTTTTGGTTTAACCTCTAACCTTAACGGGTGCATTGCTTGTAATTTGCAATTGTTAAAAAATCGAAAAATTTGGCTCGGAATATTTCATTGAGGTAGGAAGGTGGGTGAGCGTGTGATGACCACTCCATAATTTTGGGTGATGAATACTTTGGCCAAAGTACTGTAAGTTGCCACTGTTTACACTGTCAGTTCACTGTGTTCCAAATTTACATACTAGACAGGAATTGTCATATGTGTAGGTTGTAGCCATTGTGTGATAGATCTAGAAATGTTTAGGACACACTGCCAAGCTCAGAAAAGGTCATGTTATTATGAGGTTACCAAACCAATCTCTTCGTCGAAGGGTTGGGCCATCTATCAATTTGATAGATGTGCGGGGGACCGCAATTAGTCCAAGGTTGGCGGAAAAGCGCTTGAGTGATGCTTCTCCTCATCAGTGAGCGACCAAGATTTAAAGGGGGATTAACTAGACCATTCCTACATCTATTGCCAATAAGCTCTGCAGAGCCTTGTTTATGTATTTTGTATCCATGTCTATGGAAAGATTGTAAAAGAGAAATGTTATCATGAATTATTTACTATGTTATCAATATATTGGAAAGTTGTAATACTTTGATAAATGCAATGGGGAAAGTTTGAAAAGATGTTTATTTCAAATGTGCATATTATCTTTATATTAAAGGAAAAAAATTTATTGCTCATCATGGTTAGATGCTTGAAACTTTTACTTGAGGTTAAAACATAGGAAAGTTACTGTGTAGAACAATGGGCATGTTACATTTACCATGAGAATGACTCAGGAAATCCAAGGAAAGATTGAAATGAGGGTTACTTCAGAAGCTTGCAATTTGTTAGTATATATGGAAATCACTTTATTCAATTCCAAAGGTTCTCTTACATTCGGGTTGGCAGCTTCAGTGGCTTTCCTTTAAACTTCCAAGGTATGCAGAAGATAAGTTTGTGATGATTGAAGTTTGCAGACAATTCATTATGTAAACAAAAGATGTCAAGAACACAAGAGGTTGACCATTCAGTTTCCTGTGGGATTTGGTTATTTCACCTGCAATTCTATGTTAGATGCCCTGAATATTGAAAGGGAGTTGACTAAATATACTCGAAAGTTTTATAATGAATGTTTTCCCCTCGATAGTAAAGATTATGTGAAAAATAATTTAAAACTAAGTCTAGGTTTCCATCAAATGCCTGACTTAGAAGATTATTGGGCCAATTGTTTTGATGAATTTGAGGTGAGAAGAAGTTGAATGAGACTGTCTTTAAGACAGATAATAATATTTGGTTTGAAATGGGATGTTCAAGGCATTGAGGATGATGGATCAGATTTGTTGGATCCAATCTTCACAGAACATATATCTACTCAACCCATTACTGCCATGGATTGGAGTATCAAAGAAATTGAAACAATTGAGGTGAAAAGTACAAGTGTTCTAAAGAGGAGAGAGGAATGGGTTGCTAAAAAGAAAATAGAGTAGTAACGCCCTCAAACTAGGCTACAGAATACTCAACCCCTATAATCTCAGGGACTTCAGGGTTAGCTTCACACCAGATGTCATCAAGAGCTCAAGGTGATGGTGATGATGAGCCTCCAGAGAGGAATTTGTCCAAACAGACTTGTGGAGAGGATGTTCCTGATTTGCCTCAATTGGGTAAAGATAAAGAGGTTGTTGAGGGGTAAGAAGAAATAGGTAATATTTCCATCAATACCTCTTCCTCATTTCGTAGGTCATCTCCTGTCAAAGAAGTGAATGAGCCTTTAAGAATTGGACCTACTCCACCTTCATCACCAAAGGATGTGCAAACTGCCACCCCTTCAGTAAGGAGAACCTTGTTCGATTCTTCTAGTTCTAAGGCTGTTATTGTTTCTTCAACCTCAACATGGTTGGAAAATACAATATCAAAGAAAAGAAAGGTAATACAATTAGATCTCCCAAAGCAAGATATGGCGGGTCAGTTGCTCCAGAGGATTCCTAAGTCCAAGAGATTGAAGACTACCTCCAGATTGATAGAAGATGATAATATAGGGAATTTATGTCCAGAAGTTTCTCTCCCCACTACACAAAAAGAAATCACCCAAGCAACTACAAGTGATTTTGACGTTGCCAGGATAAACTTGGTTCCCTCCACAAGAGATAGAGATGTGCACAATTTCCAAGTGTCAACAGCAAGGTTAGTTGAGCGAACTAACAAAGACAAGAAAAGCAAAGATGAATAGAAAAATCAGGTCGAGGTCATAACTGACTGCTTGAAGTCAATTCTTGATTTTACTCCTGAACCAATCTCTCAAGCCGAATTTTCTTTTGATCCAACATCAATGATGGGAAAAGAGGTAGTAAGAAAAATGCAAAGTTTCAAAGTGTTTGGAAAGGTCGTAGAAGAATGGAGGAATGACATAGTAAACAAAGGTAATCAGATCATCTCATAATTGCTAAGGATTCATCAGAGAGTGTATGTTTTGAAAACAGAAATGGAAAAAGATATTGTTGCTGTTGAGAAAGAAGTGTTATGGACTACATAAATGAAATCAAAGCAATGCTGAATATGGGAATGGAGAGACTGGCAGTGAGCAAATCATTCCCAATCATTAATAATTAGTTGCATGTCATGTCCCCATCGTCGGCCCACCGGTAGTGAAGATTAGCCTATCATTTGATCCTCGTAGGCTGGCCAGGGAGTGTTGAAGGATCCATTTGGCGATTGCTGCGGTGTTGGTTAGCTCGAGTTGCGGTGTGTCGAGGTTGGGCCTTCGCGGAGTCTTCGAGAGCTTTTGAAGACTTTCTATTTTTAGAAAGTTAGGTCGAACGAGGAAAATTTGCTATTTGAGGCGAGGGCACACAGTGCGATTATTAAAGCTCAGATTCGACCAGTTGATAGTTGATTGATTTGGCCGAGGAGAAACAAGGAGTAATTACTGAGTTATTAAATATTTAATAATTTGACTTTATTATAAAGTCACTTTATTGAAATATTAAAATATTTAATTATTTGGCTAAGTTATAAAGTATTTAATTATACTTTATATTATATTATTAAAATGTGACTTAATGAGTATTTAATGCTCATTAAATATGGACGCCAATAATTAAATCAATTCTCCTGAGTCCAAAGTGAAAATTAAATCATTTATTTAAATGATTATTTTAATGGAGAATTAGGTCGAACTTTTTCAAGGAGAATATATTGTTCTTCCCAAGGCAAAATCGAACTATCCTGTTATTATTCAATTTTGTCCTTTTGGCATCTGAGCTTTGGAGTTTGCAAACCCTAGGGTTTCTGGCAAACGATCGTTTCTGGAGAACGTAACCTCTTCAGAGATCAGGCAGTCTGAGGCTGTGAAATACCAGCTGAAGTTGCACTTGGTGATTTTATCCAGAAGTCACAGACTGAGCTTAACCAGTTATTTATTCAGAGATTTACAGAGAATATCATCTAGCAGTTTAAGGCGAATTCTACAGAGATCATTCATTTGAGATTTGGCACATATTTCCAAAAGTCGTACATCATTTATTACTGCTGCAGACCAGGCCGTACAAGTCAGCAAAAGAGCCGTACTTTTCATTGCATCTGGAAAATCGTCTTCTTCTTTCACAGTCTGGAGTTTGCATTTGAGGCGATTTGGATACCAGAGGAGTTTGCATCTTTCTGAGAGCCTGGAGAAACATTCATAAATTCTGGCCGTACTTTCTCATATCTGCTGCAGCCGCCATTTCAATAAATACCAGGTTTTTAAATAATTTTACCAGTATTGCTTTCTGTGTTCAGTTTCTGCCTCTGTAAAAGCTCAAACAATATAATATAATGAAGCGCCTTGTTTCCTGAGCTAGATTTGAGATATCTCAATGCATTTATGATTTTATTTGAATTTTTTATCATTTTCTAGAGAAATCGCAAATTTTACTTTTGCCTGTTAAAACCTTCAAAATCACAAAAAAAACCAAAAATTGCAAAAACCAAACAAAAACAATTAGGGTTACAGTTTTGAGAACCACCAGGGTTCTGACAGTGGTATCAGAGCACAGATCTCCTGCCATCCTGTGTTTTTTTTTTCAGTGATTATTCAGAATACAGTGCATTTCTGGGTTGCCTTTTATGAACCAAGACATTATTCAGTATACCAGAGGTGTAGGGACAGGCAAAGACGAAGACTGGACAGGTCCTCCGATTCCAGAAGGTCAGACAGTATCAGGAGTGCTTGGTTTTCACAGATCCAGTTCAGACGGTAGTGAAAACAGTGTTGCAACCCTAATGGCAGATCGTGAGACTTCCTCCGAGACTCGCAGGGATCCAGGGAAGGCACATGCAGAGGGTGACATTACTGATGAGGAGTTTAGACGGAGACACGACAACATGATGGATATGATGTCGCAGTTGATGGGTACTATTAGGCAATGTACGCCCACACAACCTCATTTCATACAGATTGGACAGACGAGCGGGACCACTCCAGTGGATCAGCCATTGGCATCGGCTCCTAGGCAGCCGTTACCGATCTATCAGGAGCGTAGGCCAGGCCAGCCTACTTTCTTACCCAGAGATACTCCACCTCAGACTCCAGGGGCAGAGCATCAGGTGCATCAGCAGGACTTCCAGCCACAGAACGGCATGTCGGTGGCAGACTTGACGAGATTTCATGGCGAGTACATGTCTTTAGCGCCTGAGATCCGGCAGGCACTTACATTTCATGAGTTTATAGATGTCTATAAACCCAGAGGAGGAGGTAGATTTGATCGTAGACCCCCACAGCATCAGCAGCAGCAGCCACAGGTGAATAGAGACTTGCAGTATGCGGTGAGCAAGATTACGCTGCCATATTTTGATGGGTCAGAGAAGACATCAGCTAGGTCTTGGGTCCAGAAATTGGACAATTACTTGTCGCTTAGACCTATGCAGGAGGATGAGGCAATTAAATTTGCCACTTTACATCAAGACGGAGTAGCACACGATTGGTGGCACCATGGCATGTACACGCTAGGCCATCATGCGGTCAATACCTATCAGGAATTCACCAGTAGACTGATAGAGAGATTCGATAAGAAGGATCCAGAACTGTATTTCAGAGAGTTGGCTCAGCTCAGACAGACAGGCAGTTTGGATGCATACATAGGTGAGTTTCAGAGAGTTGCAGTTATGGTGACTGGCATTTCAGAGCGGAGACTCATTATATTATTTGTTGAGGGTTTGACAAAACCCATGAGAGGTTGGGTCAAGGCTTTTGACCCTCCCACACTTCAGGAGGCCATGCGGAAGGCACGAAGCATGGAACTTGCAGCACCTCGCAGCAAGTTCAATTCAGGGTCCACTCCATACACGAGACCCAACAGGGCTTTCGATAGAAACAATGACAGAAATAGACCCTTTGACAGGAGGAAGGATCAACAGGATCCGAAGAGACAGAATGCACCACCGTTTGACAGAGAAACATTGAATGAATTACGTAAGAAAAAGTTGTGTTTTGGTGCAAGGCACCCTATGATGAAAAACACATATGCCCACTTCGTCCGAAAGTCAAAAATAACCAAATGGAGTGGTTTTACGAGGGCGAAGAACAATCTGATCTGTCAGACCAGCAAGCTGATTCCGAGCATTCAGATGATGAGAGGTCCGAAAATGAAGTTGAACATGAAGGTGGAAGGAAGCTACAGGAAGCCCATTTGACCAGCCTTCAGAGAGATGGATCATTTCGACTTCGTGGACTCTTAGCGGGACAAAAGGTGATTACTTTGTTGGATACGGGAGCTACACATAATTTTATTGATGCAGTTTAGTGGAGAGACATGGTATCCAGACAGAGGCTTTCGAGGGTATCCGAGTCAAGGTAGCTGACGGATACACTCTCAGGTGCGACAGAAAGATTACTGATCTTCCGATGAGATTGAACAACTATGAATTCAAGACAGAATTCTATGTTGTTAATATGGGTGATACAGATGTGGTATTGGGGATGGCATGGTTACATGATTTGGGTGAGTTCACGCTCAACCTACGGGATATGGAGATGAAATTCAAGGTTGACGGAAGACCACATGTCATCAAGGCAATACGGGACAGTAATCTTAGGATGGTTTCATTCAGGCGGATGGAGAGGCTCATTCATCATGATATGGTTGACTGGGCGGCTGAGTGCATGTTGATGCCAGCCCAGCAGGAGCCGCAGAAGGGTGAGTACCATCCTGACATACAGATTCTGAGGACTAAACACTCCAAAGTGTTTAGTGATATTCCACCTGGTAGGCCTCCAGATAGAGGTACAGAGCACATTATTGAGTTGGAGGAGGGCGCAAAGCCCGTTATGATCACTCCCTACCGACATCCGAAACGACTCAAAGATGAAATAGAAAAGACCATTAATGAGTTGTTGGCTATGGGTCATATCAGACCTAGCAAATCCCCTTTTGCTTCATCGGTTGTATTGGTGAAGAAGAAGGATGGATCCCTTCGGATGTGCATCGATTACAGGCAGCTCAACAAAAGAACCATCAAGAATAGGTACCCCATTCCGCGCATTGATGAGCTGATAGATGAGTTGCATGGTGCAGTCTTCTTTACGAAGATTGATTTGAGATCAGGGTACCATCAGATACAGATGAGGGAGCAGGACATTGAGAAACCCGCTTTCCGGTGTCATTGCGGTCACTTCGAGTTCTTGGTTATGCCCTTCGGGTTGACCAATGCACCTGCCACCTTTCAGGCAACTATGAACAGGGTTTTCAGTGCTCAGTTGAGGAGATTTGTGTTAGTCTTCTTCGACGACATTTTGGTTTATAGCAGGTCATGGGATGAGCATCTGGCTCATTTGGATACAGTCTTGGGTATCTTAGCAGACGAGTCTTTCTATGCTAAGGAATCCAAGTGTGAGCTTGGCATGGAGGAGTTATTATATCTAGGGCACATCATCAGTGCCAAGGGAGTGAGTATGGACCCTGAAAAGGTCTGAGCTATTGTTGACTGGCCGGTACCTGAGAACCTTACGCAGCTCAGAGGTTTCATTGGGTTGTGTGCATTCTACAGGAGATTTGTTAGCGGGTTCTCACGTCACGCCGCACCCCTTATTGACTTGACGAAGAAAGGGGCTTTTCTTTGGTCACCACAGGCGCAGGAGTGCTTTGACAGGTTTAAGGTGATCATGACTTCATGTCCGGTGTTAGCATTGCCTGACTTTACGAAGTCATTTGATTTATTCTGTGATGCTTCAGGAGAGGGCATTGGTGCCGTTTTGATGCAGGAGCGTCAGCCGATTGCATTTGAGAGCAGGAAACTCAGGGGTCCTGAGAGATTTTACAGTATATATGACAAGGAGATGTTAGCCATTATGCATGCATTGGCTAAGTTTAGGCAGTACTTGGTAGGTAGCAAATTCAGTGTTCGTACAGATCATAACAGCCTAAAACATTTCCTTGGACAGCGAGACTTGAACAAGAGGCAGCAGAAATGGGTCAGTAAACTGCAGTCATATGACTTCGACATTACTTTCATTAAGGGGAAGCAGAATATAGTAGCTGACGCCTTGTCTCGTAGACCCCAGTTGAATGCCTTAGCACAGATTACAGAGGATTGGAGGCATCGGATCATTGCAGAGTATGCTAAGAACCCATGGGCTTCTAGCATCGTTGACAGGACAGAGCAGGACGACAGGTATACAGTTGTAGATGACTTGATCATTTACAAGGGGCAGATTCTTTTGGTTCCTGACTCTGAGTTACGGACTACAGTTTTGAGAGCCTTTCACGACCTTCCTATGGCAGGCCATCCTGGATACTACAAGACTTACAAAATGGTTCGGGAACGGTTTACTTGGAAAGGGCTGAAAACTGATGTTTTGCAGTATGTCCGTGAGTGTTCTGTGTGCCAACAGAACAAGCAGGAGCACACTTATCCTGCTGGATTACTCCGGCCACTTCCGATACCTGACAGGAAGTGGGAGTGTTTATCTATGGACTTTATCACGGGTTTGCCGAAAGCCCAGGGGAAAGATTGCATTTATGTAGTGGTCGATCGGTTGACTAAGTACGCCCACTTTTTCCCGATTACGACTACTTTCACAGCATCGCAGACTGCAGAGTTGTTCTTCAGAGAGGTTTTCCGATTGCATGGATTGCCTCGGACGATAGTCAGCGATAGAGACAGTCGGTTCATGAGCAACTTTTGGCAGGAGTTGTTCGGACTTTGTGGGACCGAACTGACACCTAGTACTAGCTACCATCCACAGACAGATGACCAGATGAAAATTGTCAATAAGTGGGTGGAAGGATATTTGCGCAATTATATGGCTGATTATTGAGGGAAACTGGGTGAGATGGATTTGCGATAGAGTATTGTTATAACTTCGACTCACCATATGGCCGATCTGGATGAGCCCCTTCATTGGCGTTGTCACCGGGTGTAAGTGCCCAATCTTGGATTTGATTTTGAAGCGATATGGCGAGTCGTAGAGATGCGGGGTGATATGATCTCTGAGTCAGTAGGGGACATTTTGAGGTCTTTCAGAGACAATATCCAATGGGCACAGAATCAGCAAAAGTAGTATGCTGATCAGAAGAGGGTTGAGCGTTCTTTTGTAGTGGGTGATATGGTGTATCTCATGTTGCAGCCATATCGTCAGTCTACTCTGCTTGAAGAGTGGGCGAAGAAACTAAAACTACATACTATGGTCCATTTAAGTGTTGTCGGACGAGTAGGCGAGTTGCTTATGAGTTGGACTTGGTGATAGCAAGGTCCATAATGTATTTCACGTTTCTCGCCTGAAAAAGGCATTGGGTCAGCATGTTATACCCTCTCCAGTTTTGCCACCCCTTGATGATGAAGGGAAACTGATATTAGTACCTGAGGCCATCCTTGATATGAGAGAGAGACACCTCCGGAGGCGTGTGATCAGGGAATATCTGGTCAAGTGGAGAGATTTGCCAATTGAGGATGCTACATGGGAGTCAGAGGAGATTTTACAGCATCCAGAGTTGAGATTGCTTGAGGACAAGCAATTTCAGGGAGGGCGGACTGTCATGTCCCCATCCTAGTCAGCACAGCTGGTGACGAGGTTAGCCTATCATTCCGATCCTCATTAGAAATTGAGGGTGAAGGATCCATTTTGGTTAGCACCGGTGTTGGTTAGCTCCAGAATTGCAGTGTGTCAGGTTGGGCCTTCGCAGAATCTTCCAGAGAGCTTTTTCAGAGAACTTTCTATTTTTAGAAAGTAGGTCAGACGGAAGCTGCTATTTCGGGCAGGGCACCTGGTGCAGTTATTCAGCTCAGATTCGACCCAGTTCAGTAGTTGATTGATTTGACGGAGAAATAAGGAGTAATTACTGAGTTATTAAATATTGAATAATTTGACTTTATAATAAAGTCACTTTATTGAAATATTAAAATATTTAATTATTTGGCTAAGTTATAAAGTATTTAATTATACTTTATATTATATTATTAAAATGTGACTTAATGAGTATTTAATGCTCATTAAATATGGACGCCAATAATTAAATCAATTCTCCTAAGTCCAAAGTGAAAATTAAATCATTTATTTAAATGATTATTTTTAATGGAGAATTAGGTCGAACTTTTCAAAGGAGAATATATTGTTCTTCCCAAGGCAAAATCGAACTATCCTGTTATTATTCAATTTTGTCCTTTTGGCATCTGAGCTTTGGAGTTTGCAAACCCTAGGGTTTCTGGCAGATGATCGTTTCTGGAGAACGTAACCTCTTCAGAGATCAGGAAGTCTGAGGCTGTGAAATACCAGCTGAAGTTGCACTTGGTGATTTTATCTAGAAGTCACAGACTGAGCTTAACCAGTTATTTATTCAGAGATTTACAGAGAATATCATCCAGCAGTTAAGGCGAATTCTTCAGAGATCATTCATTGGAGATTTGGCACATATTTCCAAAAGCCGTACATCATTTATTACTGCTGCAGACCAGGCCGTACCAGTCAGCAAAAGAGCCGTACTTTTCATTGCATCTGGAAAATCGTCTTCTTCTTTCACAGTCTGGAGTTTGCATTTGAGGCGATTTGGATACCAGAGGAGTTTGCATCTTTTTGAGAACCTGGAGAAACATTCATAAATTCTGGCCATACTTTCTCATATCTGCTGCAGCCGCCATTTCAATAAATACCAGGTTTTTAAATAATTTTACCAGTATTGCTTTCTGTGTTCAGTTTCTGCCTCTGTAAAAGCTCAAACAATATAATATAATGAAGCGCCTTGTTTCCTGAGCTAGATTTGAGATATCTCAATGCATTTATGATTTTATTTGAATTTTTTATCATTTTCTAGAGAAATCGCAAATTTTACTTTTGCCTGTTAAAACCTTCAAAATCACAAAAAAACCAAAAATTGCAAAAACCAAACAAAAACAATTAGGGTTACAGTTTTGAGAACCCGCGGGGTTACGACATTTACCACGATTTGGAATAAAAGTGTGGAATGGAAACTCCAGGTTGCAAAGCAAGGTTTGCAAGAACTTAACAAGATGCTGACTGAAAGCAATGCAATCTTAGGAGAAGTTCATAAGAATCTCGTTGCACTTGCTTTGCAACCTACCTGGGAAGGTGGTAGTAATGAAGATGTTGGAATCTTAAGGGAAAACTTTAAGAAGACAATTGATGGGATCCTCAGCACCCAACCCTTTGATGTCGAGAGTTTGAGAAAATTTAGCATGATAAACCTATTCTTGTTTCAAATAGCTAGATTGGCAGCGACATACGACCAAAGAATTGAAGCTGATCATGACAATCAAATGGCCTAGAAATTACGAATGGGGAACATTACTATCCCTCAACACAAGGAACTGCCACATGTTCCTAAGGCTTTCCAAGCTTTGTGTAAAAGGCTTGCTGCATCAATAGAACCTATGAACGAAGCGCCACCATCATGACCTTTCAGTTGTCTTAATTTTTCATCATTATTTTGAAAAACTCTTTATTTTTGGGTAGTTACGGGTGAAAAAAGCGGTTACTCATCCGCTTACTTATATTTGTATTTGGAACCAAATGAACTCTCTAGTTAGTTTTAAAAAAAACCTAGTATCTTATATTTTGAATATAATTCAACAATTTGAAATCACTAGTCGTCTATGCGCGTCCAGTTTATGGAGGTAATCTGAGAATCTTAGATCAATGTGTTTAAGTTTTCTCATATGTTTATGCTTATTCCTGTGTGAACGTGTATGCTTTTATCTCTATAATTGGTTTCATTTTCGAATGATATTGGGTTGATACATGATATTTACATTGTCTTATGCAAACTAGTCTTTGTGCTAATATTTGTAGTATTTCTTTGTTGCATCTGAAACTGGGAATTTTTTTGGTGTTGGGTCTTTGCCTTATTGCTAACACAAATTTTCTGCCTTGTTTGATTGATTGTTCTTCAAGGTTTTACTTGTTTTGATTTGTTTGAGGTTTTTCAAGAACTTGCTAGATAATTAAAAGAAAATGCAAATTAACATATACAATGCACAACAACGGAAGTAGAGGGAAGAGATACTTCAATACTTTAAATCTGATTTATTAAAGCTCTGCAAATACACTAAATATATTCAAATCAGACTTCCATTTCTTTCGCTAAAAGAACACAAACATACCCACGCTTCAAAGCAATGAATATTTGCAAATTCTGATATGTATAACAGCCGACTGGCAAACCTCCTACAATGGACGTCTGGCTGTAAAAGCAAGTTTCTCCACCATTTTGATGCATTTGAATAATAAGTCAATTCCAACCATCCAAGATGATAAAGGTTTTAGCATCCAAAACTAGGCGTTTCACCTAGAGACTCAAACGCCCAACCTTTGAGATGGTACGGCCTTAGCAAGTACAGCAGTACGACCAGTTTAAGAGATGCAGGAGTAAATGAACA
>VDFB02151259.1:0-11267 GCA_007258455.2 Sequoia sempervirens
TATGTAGACATGCATGGTTTAGATCCTGAACTTGTTCTGCATCACTTGCCCTTACAACCAGGTGCCAAACCAGTGAAATAGAAATTGAGAAAAATGCACTCACAGATTGCTTTATTAGTCAAGGTAGAACTCAAGAAAATCTTAGACGTTGGTTTCATTAGATCTATTGACTATGAAAATTGGATTTCTAATCTTGTACCAGTCACTAAACCAACTGGGGCCATCTGCATCTACATTGATTTTAGAGATATCAATAAGGCTTGTCCTAAGGATGACTTCCCTTTACCTAACATAGGCATGATAGTTGACATGACGGTGGGATATGAGATGCTATCTCTTATGGATGGCTTTTCAGGATATAATCAGATCAAAATTCCAATTGAAGACCAACCTAAGACAACTTTCACTTGTCCTTGGGGTACATATTGCTGGAATGTTATTCCCTTTGGACTCAAAAATTCTGGAGCAACTTATCAACATGCCATGACCACTATCTTTCATGATCTAGTACACACTCTTATGAAGGATTATGTCGATAACCTTATTGTTAAATCCAAGAAAAGGGAAGAAAATTTACAGGTTTTAGACAAGATATTTCAAAGGCTGGAGAAGTATAAGGTGAGACTCATTCCCAAGAAGTGTGTGTTTCTAGTGAAGTTAGGAAAGCTGTTAGGCTATATAATTTCTAGACGAGGCATTGAAGTGGATCCAACCAAGGTAAAAGAAATCATAGACATGCCTCCACCCACTAATCTCAATCAACTAAGGACACTACAAGGAAGAGTGCAATCCATCAAAATATTTATAGTGCAGTTAGCAGATAAGAAGCATCCTTTTCAACATCTACTGAAGAAAGGGGTACCGTTTGCATGGACAACTAGGTGTGGGGAGGCTTTTCAACTGATTAAGGAATATTTACTCACACCACCAGTCTTAATGCCACCTGTTGAAGGAAGACCATTGATTCTTTATATTACAACAACCCATTCATCACTCGGAGCATTGCTTGCACATAATGATGATGAAGGTCATGAAAGGGTGGTCTATTATATCAGTTGACTTTGGTAGGTTATGAGCTCAACTATAGTACCATTGAACGTGCCTATCTTGTAGTAGTATTTGCTACCCAAGAACTGAGGCACTATATGCTAAACCATCAAATAATGTTGATTGCTAAAATAGATCCTCTAAAATATCTTCTCAGCAAGGCAACATTAACAGGGGGACTAGCCAAATGGGTTATGATACTTAGTGAGTATGATATCTAGTATGTAGAACGAAAGGATATTAAAGGAAAAGTCATTGCTGATCAATTAGCCGACGCACCAGTACATGAAGATCACCCATTAGTTGCAGACTTTCCTGATGAGTTTATATTTACAATTGACACAAACATAACATGGAAACTATACTTTGATGGATCACATAAAAATCATGGCTCAGGGGATGGTATACTGTTTATCACACCATAGGGTGATTCCATCCCTAAGTCATTCAAGATTTCATTTCCATGTACTAACAACATAGCGGAGTATTCTCAACTAGTAATCAGACAGGTAAATGATGATTATGAGACTAAGGATGAGAAGCTTGCTCCCTACAAATTCATGGATGATAGCTTTAAAGAGTACTTTGACAAGGTCAAATTTCATTAGATACCTCATGTTTTAAACAAGGTAGTAGATGCTATGGTGACAATTGCATCACTTCTCGACATTCCTAACAACGTGCCTAACTTTCAGTTCTTGGTAGAACAACTTTTGGTCCCAGCCTATGCTATCCCAGATTCTGAAATGGTGTGTGACATTGTTGGTCCTAATTCTCCATGGTACAAAGAAATATATGACTACCTTCATGCCGAAGTCATACCCATTGGCCTATCAAATAACCAACATAGGACATTCCTCCGCAATTCAGCCAAATACACCATCATCGAAGACACCCTATATAGACCCGCCTTAGATAATACCCTAATGAGATGTCTTGATTCTACTAAAGCACAAGAAACCTTGCATGGGGTGCATGAGGGTATATGTGGTTCCCATTTTAGCAGTCCTACCTTAGCCAAAAAGATTATGAGACTGGGTTGTTATTGGCCTACTATGGAAAAAGACTCAGATATCTTTGTAACGAAATGCCGCCAATGCCAAGTTCATGGAGACTTGATACATGTGCTAGCATAGGAGCTCCATCCTATAACATCACCATGGCCCTTTGTCCAATGGGGACTTGACCTCATAGGTAAGATCCAACCCACATCATCTAATGGGCATAAATTCATTATCACTGCCACTGAGTATTTTACAAAGTGGATTGAAGCCATTCCTATGACACATTACGGGCACACAGATTTCTAAATTTATCTTAAATTATATCATCTGTCAGTATGGTGTCCCTCAGTCCATAATTATCGATAGTAGCCGCCCCTTTAAGAATCAAGAAGTCCATAATCTATGTGATGAATTTCATATTCAACATCACTTTTCCACTCCATACTACCCACAAGGTAACGGCCAAGCAGAGGCATCTAACAAAACCATCACTAGAATCCTCAAGAAGATTGTCAATGATGTTGGTCATGATTGGAATTTATAGCTTAACCCTACCTTATGGGCTTATCATACAAGTATTTGTACTCCTACTAGTGCCACTCTCTATTCATGACAAGAAAATGTGATTGACAACTGCTCCTAGTTATTAGTTATGTAATGTGAAGTAATTGCATAACTACTTAGGTTTACTTTGTAAAAACTATATTGTAATTGAATTTTTTTCATCTATCAGCATCTAGTTGTTAGTTATGCAATGTGAAGTAATGCTTTGAGTTTGAAAGATGTGCAATGCAATGTAATCATTTATATGAATATAAACTACATAATACAACCATTCTTTTTATGCTATTGTACATTGATATTGAACCATTGCTCACTTGATTAAATTTTCAAAGAGTTTAATCATGCACATGAGGAAGAAATTAAATTTTGATTGTCAACTTCTATATATCAAATTATCCAATAATCTTGAGTGTATCTCCATATACAAAAATGGCATCAATGCCAACTCAAACAAAGTTTTACAAAATGTGGCATATGCCATCTCGATGTCTATTGAAAATTTGCATGCCAAAATATCTATCTCATCCTAAAATACTGGTGGATCATCAAAATGGAGCCTCTTTGAAGCACTCATTGGCTCTGTAGGTAGCTGCACAAGAAAAATTCAAACCACAAGGGTATGTGCAGGATCATGATGGGCCAAAAAGTGGAAATATGATGGGTATGTGGTTGACAACTTTCTTTTTACCCAAAATTAATGAAATGAAAATCATTTTTAAAGGAGATTCTCAACTTTCAACCAATATAAATTATGCTTTACTTTAAATTTAATAAATAATTATTAGTCATTTTCTATTTGAATTATGACTAAAGTCCTTATTGATAGGCTGATTGAAAAACATCTATAACTTTCAAATGGTATCCACATTTTTGAATCAAAACATGCATCACATTCTATGCTTTGAATATTATAGGATTAAAAAAATTGAATTAGAAGTTTTGACTAAGTTAAGGTGGCTGAATACAAAGTTTTTATATTTTTGAAAGTTGTAATAAAAATTCATAATTAATTATTTACTTGGAAAAATTACAAAAATATGCATCACATCGAGACATGAGTCCTCTACTTATATCTAAAAATACTATAAAAAAATAGTATCATTTTATTGTGGTTGGGGTTGTCCCAGAACCAGACACCTACTTATTTTTATTTGAAATTTAAGAATCTTATTGCATTGAAATTTCCAATTTTCACTAAATGAATTTTTTTCAAAATAAACTTAGTAATTTAGAAACTAAATTCAATTTTCTACAGATTCTATTCTTACATATTTTTGAAATAATATAGATAACTTATTCAAATTTTTACGTCAAGTTTCCTAACTTTGATTTTTCTAAAAATTTCACCACTTAAGAGGTCTATTTTTCATGATGATCCTACACATACCACAATTGAGATTAGTTATACTATATAATTTAAAATTGAATAATTAACATCAAAATAAATATACATTGAATTATAATTGAACTCTAAAATTGAAATCTTGATTACCTAAAATATTCATCTCTTCAAAGGGTCAGGAGTCCTAGAATATGCCCCTCTCAAAAAACCAACCAAACCAAATTTTGTAATCTTAATCTATATATGTGAACAAAAACATAAAATTGATCCAAGTTAGCATACAATTGTCGATAATAGGAACATATTTACCAAACACAAAATAAAATAAACACATACCTCTTTAGGCTGATCTTTTTCTTTATCTCCTTGAGGTGTTTCGATGCCTCCTCCTTGAGGTGTTTCAACACCTACTCCTTGAGGTGTTCAAATACCTACTCCTTCAAGCATCTTGTCACTTGTCAACAATGATGTATAGCTCATAACTGCCTGTACATAAAAATGACAAGTACATATGAAACTACCAATCTATGTCGATGTATGTATAATCAATATAAGATCTTAAAAATCTTAATTCAATCAAATTTGAGTTCAATAACCTTCCCCTTATCTAACATTGCACCTCCATAGTCTGGAAAAGGTTGCACCTCACCTGCACTAGGTATTTCCTATAAGAGGAAAATAAGATAAATATATAAGTTATCATATAATTTCATTAATGAAAATTCAAATGATAAGCAAATATTTAATAAAAAAATGTAAACGAGTGAGTGTGAAAATATATACTATGTGTGTGTGTCGAGGCCAAATGAAATGGCCCTAAGGGTGCTATTAATCACCTGTGTGAGCTCCTCAGAAATTAATTGTTAAATAGACCATGTAAATAAATATTAGTATTTTATACTATCTATTATTAATATTCATTTAAAAACAAGTGCAAGTAATGAATTTACAACTTAAATCTTACCTGTGTCACTATTCCAATGTCCCCCTCTCTAGCAGGAGAGGACTCTATAAGGTGTGCTCCACTCCCTTGCGTCTGATCTATAATGTCCACATCATGGAGGTCATAATTAGAAGTGTCCAAGGGATGCTCGACGGGTTGTACAAGAGGCCCCAAGCACATCTAGTGGCACATAAAGCAAGTATGTCACACACAAATATGTGGACTTGATGAGGATGATGCAATAGCACTGGAGCCATCACCAACATCATGAGAATGTGGTTGAGCTACTGTAGAAGCATGCGAAACCAAAAGACCACTCAAAGAGTGAATAGATTGGATAGTCTATGTGGTTGCATCCTGCATAATATTTGGATGATATACTAGAGGTGGTAGAGGAAGGGGAGGAGGGGGAACATATGGATGTGGGACTACTCTAACTACCCCTGGTCTATCCTAGTGCATGCCTCCACCGACACCCTAGAAGGGTTTAATGTCAAAGTAATTGACATGATGCCCTAACAAAAACTCAACATATAATTTTTTAATAAAGTAAAATGGTATATCACAATTTTTGTTTGATGGTTTGTCAAAAACCATACACCAACGATCCAAAAAGTTATCTACAATGTCCCTATGTGTGCACCATTTTATAGAAAGTTTTGGTTTATTAACATTAATTGGAAAACTAGTGTGAGGGTTAACAAATAAAGAGGCTATTTGGGCTTTGGTTACTTCGAGATCTTTCACATCATCGTAAGACAATCCACATGCATAATATTTCCTCATGTCTTCTTGCCACGAATGAAAGGCATTATGTTGGGTGGAAAGTGTTTCTATATTTTTAATTATTTCCTTCAATGTGTTTGACATCTCGGATAATCAAGGTCTATTCTCGTATAAACATCAGAAATGCCCCTCAATTGCTACAATTTTTCACCAATTAACTCTTCAATTGATGGCTGCGGAGGTGGTGGAGTGTTTGGCATTTTTCCATTTTCATTCTCAGTTGGGGATCATTTGGAATTTGTGCATTTTCATTCTCAGCAGCTGTAATGCCTGATTAAAGTTAAAAAACTAATTAATATAATTGAAATTAGACAATATAAATGAAAATATTGTAAAAATACCCTAGTTTTTTAAAAAAACCCTACTTTTTAACAAAAATCTATAAGATTCTTTAATTTTTAATAAAAATCCATTCTAAACTCAAGTTTTTCATAAAAATCAATCAAAACCCCTATTTTGAAAAAAATTCATTAAAAACTAAATGAAATTATACAAATCTAATTGAAAAATTGATTAAAGCAAAAAAAATCCAAAAACTAACCTTTCAAATTGGATATCTGCTAAATCGAATATTTGATATTTGAAAATCCTCCTCACTGTGCGCCCATGGCTTGTGCAAATGGTAAATGATTTTAACAACCCACAAATACATACATACATATATATATGTGTGTGTGTGTGTGCGCGCCTCAAATCGAATATTTGATTTGGATCGAATATCTAATTTGAATTATATATCCGATATGGAAATCTTGGTTTGGGCATTGCTTTGGAGCAATGTACTGACATCCAAGCCACAAAAAAATCAACTTGACGTTTTTGCATTTTTGGGTCAATGAAAAACGTAATTTTTTTCCCATTGCCACTTTTTGGCCCATCATGATCCTACACATACCCTAAATCTAATTTTAAATGCATTTGAAAATAAATTTTATTTTAAATGCATTTGAAAATAAATCTAATTTTAAATGCATTTGAAAATAAATCTGATCTTAAATGCATTTGAAAATAAATCTGATCTTAAATGCTTTTGCAAATAAATCTAATTTTAAATGTATTTGAAAATAAATCTAATTTTAAATGCATTTGAAAATAAATATGATTTTAAATGTGTTTGAAACTAAATCTAATTTTAAATGTATTTGAAAATAAATCTAATTTTAAATGCACCTATCCAATAATCACAACACTTATTTACACCCCCATATCCACTTTGACAAATAACCTAAACCATTTATTTGAACTTAAAAAAATCATTTTGAATATCTACAATAGATCAAATTTAACTTTTAATTATTAAAACGATACACACAACTATGTAGGTAATTTTTTTTTTTATTCGAATATGACGGATACAACCATTCAACAATACCATGGCGGGGGTTTGAACCTTAATTGGCAAGAACAACAATGCCACTATGTAGGTAAAAATTCAAGTCAATTCTCTTTACCCAATTTATTTATCTATCACAATAAAACTACCCAAGCCAACTACTTTTAGTACAAGCTAATTTTCTCTAAAATTTCATGCTCAATTAAATTTAAAATATAAAACTAATTATACATCCACTTAACATTATTTAATTCACTAAAGGATTTACACAATTCTTGATACATGTCAAATTATGCCTACAAATGGATTGCTATTGCTAATAATTCTGTAATTCAATCATTCTAATGCTAATAATTTATTTTCTGAAATAATCATAAATCAATTAATTAAATAAAACTTTACCCTTCTAGAAAGTCATAATCAATTTGTAATAAAATAATCAATTTGTAATAAAGTGATCTATTTAAAACATTTTACTCAATTCCATAGTTTTATCAACTTCAGTGACCCACTTCTAATTGCAATTACACATGCAAGTATAAACAAATACTTAAGATATAAATATACACACACATATATATATATATATATATTTCTATTTATTTTATAATTCTTGTAGAAAAAGGTAATATTATGTTGTTTGTAGGGCGGACAACCAACGTATTGCATTTAGGAAAATATAATCTAACTCATAAATATTTATATAAGATTATAAACCTACATCAAAATTTTAGAAAAACAAATTTTATGTTTCTTACAATCACATTCAAGAAAATTTAACACATCAATTGTATTTCTAGTTTCTCGTCCAGATATAAATATCTATATATATATACTTACAAACTTCAGTATTTATTTATTTTTTAATTCTTCATTTCACACAACAAACTGGACTCACAACATACATATACTTATTTATTTACGCTAACTTCTTTAATTTGATAACATGATTAACCACACATACATATATGTATTATATAATATATATCTATCCAAACATATAAATATAACAATACAAAACCATATTTATTAACATTTTATAAAAATCAAAACCCACAACAACGAAGCATGGCCATAAACACACACACATATATATATATATATATAATTATTAGCTATAGGATATCTCCCCCGTTAAAGAATTTTGTCTTTGTTCAAGAGGGTGATTATTTCTCCAGGAAAAATAATTAATAAATGGACAAAAAAAAAATGAGGGCAACCTTTCATAGTTACGTTATGTTTGGCTTCCTCAAAATCATTCTTATTTAGAAAAGGATATAATCAACAAATTTCATTCTCCATAGAAAATGATAAAAGCATCAAAGATATAAATCAAAGCCATTCAAAGATTATCAAAATAGTTATTTTTCCATACTTGGAATTTTACAACCAAAAATGGAGACAATAAGCCACAATTTCCCCAAATTGTCTCAGTTGTAAGACTAGTTTTAACTTTTTAACTAGAGCCCTATACTTCCATAAAAATCCTTGTTGAATTTCTCCATATCATGTTTTGTAAAATTTTTGAATGAATCATTTCATCAAATTCACCAAAATAAAAAAGGGGAAAAGCTTCTATTGTTTTTTGTAGATGGCCAATACACAAAATTCATCTTTCCACCTGACAATTTTCTTTTCACTTGAGTTTCCACCTAGAGGTTAATCTTACATTTTATTAAATTAATAAACCTAACACCATTATTACATATGATAACTCTTTAGATCAAACTTTTCACCTGTATTTTAATATTTTCTCGATTATCAAAAGTCCACTCCATTTAAATGATTAAATCATTGCAGCTACAAAATTCTCTTAATTTTTTAATTACTTTTAAAATTTATCTTTTTGACTATATCAAAATATCCATTTTAAGATCAAATGGATTCTATACTGCGAAGGTGTATGAGATCTGCTAGGGTTTTGTGTTTTTTGTGGTCATCCTTGGCCCCTCTTGCATCATACTGTGCATCTTGTGCAGGAAACTACTCTTTTCTTGTGTGTATGGCCACATTTATTGCATTTTTTTTGTTTTAATTTGCCTTCAACTGGCTCTAACCCAACAGTTCATGCTAGTGTTAGTATTTCAACGATGATGCTCAATGGCTCCTCCTCTGAACAAACATCCCTAGAAATTTGTTTTGAAAGTCTTTCATGAGGTAAGTGTTTTGATTCACCAGTTGATGTGGTTTTTCCTTTACAATATTTTGATACTGCTTGCCAATGGCTTAAGCAACACACCCTTGTCGAGTATTTTGCTGGGAGAACTCCCCCTAAAAGTGTGCTTAAAGAATGGGTTAACAAAGCCTGGGTCCCTCATGGGGTCTTCCTTGATATGGTCCAAAATTTAATCAAGGGTTTTTTTGTTCCACTTTGCGAAAGTCAATCATGTGTAGACTATCTTAGCCCATGGTCCTTGGTATGTCCAGTCTTCTTTGTTAGTTTTCCAAGCATGGACCCATGAATTTTCTGTCTTGGATGACACCAAGCTACGGGTCCCGGTTTGGATTGAATTTCCTAGTTTACCCTTGCCTTGTGTACCTTTTTTGAATCATATAGATTCCTCACCGGGGAGAGTTATTTACATTGAGCTAGATAGGTTCTTTCAAGCTTTATCCCAAAAGAGGGTTTGTGTGGAAGTAGACCTTTCCAAAGATTTGAAAGACTCCATTGATATCCAAATTGGAGCTCTCTGACACACCCAGAAGGTCACATATTTTAATTTTCCCAACACATGTTATAGGTGTCAATCAGTAGACCACAAGATTAAGGACTACCCTTTGGTAGTGCCTCGTACACCTTCCTCACCATGAGATGTTGAAAAGCCTCATTCGGTGGATGCCTCTACTACCAAACCTAATGCAAAATGGACTACGGTTACGAACCACAAGAATAAGTCCATTGGTTCTGGGTCGGCCCCCAAGACCTCTGAACTAGTGAAAGATGTTTCAAACCCTTCTTTGAAGGGGAAAGAAGCTTTGATTGGAGCTGATTATGTTCTGCAACAGCCTAGGCCAAAGGCTACGCCTTAGCTTGCTACTATCATGTTAACTCAGCCAAATGTTTCTTCTCCTATGATAGGAGCTCAAAGGCAGTCTCGCAGCCCTTCTCCTCCTAGGGAAGAAGGGGAATATGTTCATGAAAAGTGGAGGCTTTCCTCTCCTTCCATCTAGATTAGGTTAGTTCCACCAGAATTTTTGCAGAATCGTTTCTCTTCTCTAAATGAAGAGGAATTGGGTTTCAAAAATATGGAGGAGTTCCATTCATGAATTTCCTCTCATGGAATGTTCAAAGTCTAACAAACCTCTCCAGGAAGTATTCTATCAGAGAGACCTTGTGTAAGTATTTTGGTATTGAAGTGCTTTGTCTCCAAGAAGTTAAAATTTCTAGTTTTTTGCTTGTTGTGGCTTGTCGTTCTATTTGGCCATCCAATAAAATGTTTTGTACTACTTATGATGTTGGGTGTCACAAAGCTGTCACCCTTTTGGCCCCATAGTGGCACTCTTGTGTGGTCGACCATGGGTCTGATCCCACTCATTGTCTTGTCTGGATCCTTCTCAACATTGATAATCATTCATTTGGGATTATTAATCTCTTGTTTCTAATGATGCTATGGAATGCTCTTTTCTTTGGAATTGGATTGTTGATTCATTGCCAGTTGCTACCTGGTTACTATGTGTAGAATTCAATATGGTAGAGATGGTGTTTGAAAAAGATGGCACCTTGCCATTTAGATGGATAGCTAGGGAAAGGGAGGCATGGATATACATGCATAATGAATTGGGGCTTTTTGATCCCAATATTGGCCGCCACCATTCTCATTCTCTCTAGCACACTTGGTGTAATTACAAATCCAATTCTAATAGAATATGTAAGCACCTTGATCATGCCATGATCTCGGTCCAATATTTTTTCTCTTTTGACAACTCTACTCTCTCGGTTAAGTCATTAGTGGATGTGTCCTTGTTAGATCATTTCGCATTGAATGGGAGACTCGACAACCTCGCATGTGTAAAACTCATTTTTTTCTAAACATGTCTTTACTCTACCACAAGCCTACCTTAGCCTACATTCGAAAAGTCTAGAATTTTGAGTGTGGGCCAACTCATCATACATGCTAGATTAATTGGTGGAATGATGCTATCACTCACATGGCTAGATTTTTGTGCATTTATGGGTGCTAGCTTGCTATCTTTCACCGAAGGTCTTATGAGGCTACCACCGCTGACGTCCAATCAGCTATTGAGGCT
>VDFB02151261.1:0-85654 GCA_007258455.2 Sequoia sempervirens
TGCTAAACTGTGAAGTTCTAGTGCGTTTTCTTGTGTCTTTATGAAATTTTAGGCAATTTTAGAGAACTGCGCCAGGCATTTAATGATGCTAAAACTAAAATCAAAGAAATAATATGGAGACTGGTATTTTATTGAGTATTAAACAACTGCTATAGATAGATTGTAAACAATAGACATACCCGAAAACCTCCAGATTAATTAAATAAAGCAGATCTGTACATGGCAGGCAAGAAATGTTGAAACAAGTGAAAAGCAACCTCCACCTCCAGAATTGGATTTCCCCCTATTAGAAACTAGATCAAAGGCAATGACTGGGCTAGGTGTACAAGATGGTAGCAAGAACAGGCCCCAAAAGGAGGCGTTTCACCTATCTGCTTCACACACCTTGGCTAGGAAGATACACGCCTTTCAAGGAGAAGTACGACCCTCTGATGAAGATGTATGGCTCTTTATTGAATGCTGAAGAACTGAGGAGAAATGGCATTCAAGAAGAATAAACCCTCTCCCTTATTGAAAATTGATAGATACAGAACATAAAAACTCTGATTAAGCTCAAATAGACTTCTGAATTGAAGCCATCCATGTAGCAAAGATTCAGCTGGTCTTTCACAGCTTAAGTCTGCAAAGCACTGAAGATTTCTCGTTCTCCAATGGTAGAAATTCACTGTAACCCTTGTCCCAGACAAATGCACAGAGAAGTAAAATAGGAGCAATTTCAAATGATCATCAATAATGAAGTTGAATTGCCCCTTTTTTCCTTATATCCCCAAAAAGGCATGCATATCAAGAAAGTCACGACTTTTGCAATTTAAAATACATTTAAATGTATTGAAATAACTTTCAATAGTTATTAATTCACTCAACCAAGTTCGCGTACCTTTTAAGTAACTTAAGTGATTTTGATTTTCACTTTATAACTATTAAGTCATTATTTTATAATATTTTAAGTGGCTTTTAATTATTATAAAGTTAAATCATAAATTTATAATATTAAATGACTTAACCACTAAAATATTCATAACCCCCACAATTCTCAGTGTTTTGACGTGCCGTCAGAAGCTGGCGAACATTGAACTGCAAAGGCCTGCACTGAGCCCAACACTAAATTGAAGGGGTGGAAACGACAATATCCACCATACTCTGCCACTGAGATCCTCTATCCAACACACTAGCCTACGAGGATCAAAATAATAGGCTAACCATCACAAAACAAGATCACGCTAAAAAGGGGACATTACAGTACTCAGCAATACTCCTAAGGCAAACTAATCCTAGATATGGGTGGAATTGGAAGGAAGCAATCACTAGACATCGAGAGCATAGTTTGAGGACTCTTTGAGTACTCTGTGAAACTCTCCAAACTCCCGAGTCTCCGAGCTGGCTGAGCCGAGTCTGGCCGAATCTTGGAGAGTACTCGGTCGAGTCTTGCTCCAAGACTCCTAAGTCTTAGGCACAAACTCCCAAGTCCTGAGCTCAAACTATTTTGGCACCTACACATAACATACATAGTGGCTGAAATTTCAAATTTTGAGAGTTTGAGGATCGTATGACATGTGTAGTGTGTGAATTATGAAAAATTGATAGTCAAATTAGACTTTTATGATCTCTAAATGCATTTATTTCTTTTTTTGGTGTAATTATGAGGTTTTTTTTGCCACGTCCATGCCTAGTTATTTGCCGAGTTTGTGCTGAGTGCTGAGTCCAAGTCAAAAGTTTGGGCTGCCAAGTTAGTCCTAAAACTATTATATATATATAAAGAGAAGTATAATATAACAAAATAAATCTTGTAAACTAAAATATTAAAACCAATATGTATATTAAAGTTAATTTTCTAAATCCTTAGATATATAAATAATTGAATATATGAATATTTCTATAATTGGCATATCTAGTTGTATTTGTATCAAGTGATCTTGAAAATTCAACATATTCATATTTGATACCATATCCATATCCAATACCATATCTGTATTTGATATTGTATCTATTTCAAAGCAACACTGGTTTCAAGTAATTGATGTATCAAACAGGTTGTTAATGGTGATGATGTATCTATTGTGGACCAGATGGTGGTGTTTTTCTTGCTCTATGACTTTGGTAGAACAATCCAATTGTCATTGTTGAGAACTTGAAGCCATTTGTACTTGTTCTGCACCTGATAACTCCAATCTGGCACATTATGTCAGAGATGTACAAGTCTCAAATTGCTCTTTTAAAGTTCAAAAGGATAATGATATTAAAGGTGATGGATTCTCCCAAATGTGCTAGACATGATCATGTGAAGAACAAGAGTTTTGATCTGCACTTGATGTTCCTAATGCTACGCGATGGTTTCAGATTCATACACACTTGAGTACTACCTCTCAAAAATGAAGGACTATACACAAGAGATGGCAGGATGTGATCACCTAAATTAGGAGGTATTATGTGAAGTTGTCCTTGAGTTGTTCCAACTTGAAGGATAAAATTTGTCTGACAATGAGTTGCTCAACAAGCTATGGAGGTTGTTCAAGTGGTGATTCTGAGCTTTTACAGAGACTAATGTGATTCAGTAGACATAATTGGTTAGGTTGCACAATCTAGTTAACATAACTGATTGGACTTCCTCTGGCGGTAGACACAAGTTTCCATGTCATCAGGCCACAGTTGGCAGAAGGCACAGATAGCAAATGAAAGTAAGGTGTTCAACACATTTTCAATGTATATTGCAGAGGGTGGTAGATTACAAAATCTCACATCAGCGGGAGTAATAAAATATCCCTGGTTCATGTGTATTTTAAAATTTGATAATAAGCACATGCATAGGGAAACAGGGTAACTAGAGTTCAGAATTGCATATTACAAAATTGCAATGATGTATAAAGCTCTGAAGTATTTGGACTGAGAAATTTGACTATCTGAGGCATTATTTTTGGAAAGCTATAATACTTCACAAAGGTCGACTTTTTTTTTTGGTACACTTTCTAATGTTACCAAGAAACACTACAAACCACAACAATGTGTGAGCATTGGGAAAGCATTCCACCTAGTTTGTAGAAATTCTTAAATATTGTATATGATTTTCCATGGCAATGCAAAAAACTTCATGTTCCTGAGTACAATGTAATGAAATTTGTCATCATCTGGATAAGATTGTCCTTCATGTGTTTCAAAAACACAAGGAAAAAAAATACACAGAACAAAATTATAAGTTACTGACACTACAAAAGCTAATTTCTCCATCATATTTTTGGTTGTCTTTAAGAGGAGCAAACAGTTGTGTCAAGAACAGAAAAATACGGAATTTGAGATACATATATGTTCATCTTGTCTTTAACTGTGATATTATCCCAATATTTTTTTAAAGCAACTCTCGTTTCACTCTTCTTAAATGGTCAAATGCCTGTAACAGATAATTAATTGTATAATGCTACAACAGCTTCAACATGCTATAACAGAAATATAAGTCTTACTTGCGCTGTCGTTCCACCCTACGTTTTTTGGTTGGATCCTCTTTGTCCACTTCAAAACCTACAAATTGTCAATAGTCGATGTTAGTATATGTATATTTTTCCTTTATTATGACATAGACAAAGAGAGATTGATAAAGCTAAAACAAACTACTTTGAACATTGACCTTTGTTACAGAGAGGTATTTTTTAATAAATGAATTTTGGAACATTTTCAGTAAATTGGTAGCACAGTGTATATCTACTATGATATATCTGCAGGCACTGTAATTTGTTGCAGAACAAATATCTACTATGATACATCTACAGGCATCGTAATTTGTTACAGAACAAATATGCCAATATCAAATTAAGCATTTAATGAATTATAATTGGATAGAAAGACACATCTTTTAATAATAAATTTCCACTTATACTACAACATACAATAATTAAAAGTCATAAGCTTGTTTTGTGTAACTTTCATGTAATGACATTACTGTATAGTTTACAGTATGAGCAGATGCTTGTTTTGTTATAAATATCTGACAGGAGAGGTCAAGGGAGAATGAAATCGTTTACAGAAGTTCTATAATGTATGATTTCTTTCAATATTGGTTTATAGTTTATACTGTAAGTTATTTGATGTTGCAGTTATCATTTGATTTCATCATGATATTATAAGATTAGATACTGCTAATATACTGCTCTTCTTTTATGTGTAGGACTGTATTCTCAACACTGTTATGAGTGTGGAGGTGAATTTTGACGGGGCTTGCCATAAAAATCCCATTGGCACTGTATATTTCATCCAGATGACTGAGAGAGGAACAGGGTGTACTTGGTTGTCATTTGTTTGGTTGGATGTGATTTGATGCTATTGAGCTTTGCTTACAATGTTACTATGCTATTGATATTTGTCAATTTTATTTTTCAATTTTGTTTGTTGATCTTCGCTTGAAAATTATATCCTTGTCATATGTTTGTCTTGGGATGTGCTCTGGGAAATCATGTCCTAAGTCTTCTATTTAGATTGTTGCTCTTGTTGAGGTCAACATCATATGATAGTAAGTTTTTACTTCTCTTTATTATTTATAAGTTTTAAGTGGATTTTCCTCATGGTCTAGGTGATCATTGTTGAATTAAACTTTTAAATAAGGTTGGCATGTCAGCCTTGGGGAGAGGGAGAGGGAGAGGGAGAGGTTGTGTTGATACAAACTTTAGAGGAGCATTAATTTGGAAAAGACGGGGAAGTAATAAATTTTTGACTCAATTTTTTTTGAGAAACTCCTGAAAGGGTGTAGCAAGAAAGGGTTTTCTTGGTCATTTTTCATTGTTTTGGTTTTTTGTCATTGAGGTTTTCTTCGGCTGCTTGCTGCTCCTGTGTTGTGGAGGCCAAGATTCCTGTGGTTCTGTTGTGAATAAAGATAGGATGGAAAAGAAGGAAACAAAAAATATATACAAAAGAGAAAGGAAGGAGAAGGTGGGGAAGGAGATTGGAGAGAGCAGAAGAAGCTTTTTTTTTCTTTTGTCTTTGTGCATAAGTCTGTGAGTGAAAGGTTGTCCCTCTCTTTGGCTCTTTCTTTTTTCTTTTCATAAGCTTGAATACTCTTGCAATCTTTTCACTGTTTCTGGGGTTGATAAGTTGGGTTTCATTTATGATGAAAGGAAACTTGCCAGTTGTTTTGGTTTCTGTTTGAATGAATTTGTTTCAGACTGTGTTCCACGGCCTTTTGGGGACGGGGACGGGGGGACAGCTGGGGACGCGTTTCCGGGACATTTCCTAGGGGCCCATTTTTAGGGGATGGTAGGGGACGGCGACATACAAATACATATATATATATATATGATTTTTTCAAAATTTATTAATATATTATAGATAGAGAGAGGGAAAGAAAGAGATATATGTCAATAAATTAATAATTACTAACAACAATATCAATATATAAATAAATCGCGAGAGTAGTAGCATAACAACATAATAAATGTAATTAAAGCATTATAAAATTTACATAGCAATATCAAACATCAATAAAACCGTGGTCTATCAATATCAATAAAGCGCAAGAGTGGTGGGAAATGGAACTAAGTAAGTGCGGCTCCCAGCTCCTCAAGGCGTCCCAAACACAAACAAAATGCAGCTTGAGTGAAGAAAAAAACGCAGTCAAATAGAGCCCAGCCACGACTTTACTCTAGGCGTGAGAAACAAAAACTTGAAGAAATATGTTTCATGCCTCTTTAAAATGCAAAAACGTATCTGTTAAATGCCCAAACGCAGGAGCAAAATGCCAAAAAATCGTTTAGACTGAGCTGAGGCAGAGATTTTCCCGTGCTTGGCTGTGTGAAGTCGTCGCCCTTGCTGTCGCTTGCCGTGAGAGCCAAATAATATCATTGAATCTTATGAAACTTTATTAAGTTTCATTTAAATTTTTGTTTTTAGACTTTACACAAACGCATTATGTTGTTGTGGGCCCACAAAACATTTAATAGCAATATAAAATGTTTTAAAAAACAAAATTTTATGTTCTTTAATTTTCTGGAGCTCCATATACACGGGGGACGGTTAGCCGTTCCCAGGGACGGGGGACCATTCCCAGACAAGAGGAAACGTTCCCCGCTGTTTCCTGTGAATTTTCCTGATTCGGGGACTGCCGGGGATTGTCCCCGATGCGTCCCCCCGTCCCCGGGACGGATGGGGATGGGTATAGGGGGTTTTGGGGTAGGGGACGCGTCCCCGTGTAACATAGGTTTCAGACTATGAAACAGTCTATCCAATTGGTTTAGGCTCTCTCTAAAGAGATTCTTAAAGAGTACAAGACCTTATGATGGGAATTCCTTTATTGGGTATTCCTTATTTGTTTCATGGGGTTGAAGCTCCTGCTAAATGTGGGATATGAACTTTTATGTTGTAAACAGTATGCAGGGTTTGTTGAGTAAAGCCACACAATACCTTGGTTGTGATGAACCCCAAGAGGATTTGGCATTAGTACAGTGACACTATGTGGGTTTCATTTACAAATCTAAGTAAGCCATGTTCTGTCTCTCAACAAGTCATAATAGTTACATCCTAATTCAATGACTCATTAACATTCCAAGTTTTGTTGCTTAATGAATGTTGAATGTTGTACACGTTTGTGTAAATATGCATAAATGATAGAAATCTTATATTTTGCAATGATTATGTATCATGTTTATTCCATGTTCATAATATGGTGAACTTGGAAAGGGAGTTTCTTATATCTTGCGAGAATTTATTTTGATTTGAAGACATATCTAACGCTAATAAGATGGGTAATTTAACTCTCCTTCATTGGTTGAGTTGGATGCAGCAAAACGTTCGCAATGCTCGAAAAGTTTGGAAGTATCATCCAGTAGAAAGGCAATGTTGTATGTACTCGAATCGCCATCCGAAAGCTAAGTAGGTCTTGGATCTAGTTGAACCTAGAAGTGGGTAACTGCATCCTCGTCGTCATAAGTTGTCTAGTGAACTCGAGTACTTGTCATCTGGTGTTTTAGGGTTTGGAACCGGTTCCCTTATCTCCCCTTGGTCGCTGGACGCATTCTAATTTGGGTTCGGTGTCCCCGTAATTTTACCCAAGAAGTAATCTTGTTGGTGAAGTTTAGTAACAAAATATATTGATATATATATATATATATATCATAATAATAAAATATTACATATTATTATTGTTATTTATTATGCTAGGAAAATCAAATAAGGATTATTTTGGAATATAAGAGAATATTTTATTAATACTATTGAAAATATTATCAAGTTAAATCTTTGATATTGGACTATTTTAATTAAATTAACTTAGATTATATACATATTGCTATTGTATTTCCTAAAATATGAGTTAATTCCTTCTTTGTTGGAATTGGCATATCTTTGAGGCGAATAAAATTCGAGGCCTCAATGCAATGTCGGGGGTTTTTATCTCCCTGTGTTCATCCGAAATGATATAGTTGGGACGCGTGGAATTTAGGGTAAATCGCGCAACTGGTTAAATTTACCAGTGAATCTCCTTCAATCGCGTGGAGTCGTGCGTTCTTGGGAGGTAATGGCGAACAAGTACCTGAGAAATCTTCTCTTAACCCGTCTTGAAAACCCCTAAAATCGCGTCATGGAGTCGTGGTGGAGAAAAGACGTGAGGGTAGTTTTAGTAACTACCTGGAACGGCCATTCGGGGGGAAGGAGATCTTTTGGTAAAAGAGGGATTTCGGGGAAGAGAAGAGGGGATAGGGAAAAGATACGGGAAGAAAAAGAGAGAAGAAGAGAAGGTTTCGGAGGAAAAGAACTTATCAACTGTAAAAGAGACGGTTCAGAGAGAGCTCGGAAAACCTTTAAAGGAAAGGCAAGCTGAGTAGTGAAGAGAACAGCTGAAGAACGAAATCCACTGGTTCCCTTAGAGCTCGCTGGTGTAGAATCCTGTCGAATTGCTGTGATCTAAGACGTCTTTCATCAGGCATGTAGAGCATCTTTTTCTATCTCTCTTTGTAAGACATGTATTGAATGTCAAGCCATGAAGCTAATGCGAGTATAGCACAAGGATATTGACTGAATTGTTGGCAGTAAGCTTTTGTTCTACTTTTCTGTCTGTGTTTTGCCATGAAAGAAGTTTGTGTCTTGTCATGCAAGAAATCTGTGTCTTTCCATGCAAAGAATCTATGTCTTTATATGAAAGAAATCTGTGTCTTTCCATGTAAGAAATCTGTGTCTTTCTATGAAAGAAAACTGTGTTTTACCATGAAAGAAGTTTGTGTCCTGTCATGAAAAGAAATCTGTGTCTTTCCACGAAAGGAATCTGAGTCTTTCCATGGAAGAAAATCTGGGAATAATTTAATATAAATCTTATCTCATGCTTAGACTTTATTGTCTGAAATAAGTAAGGAATCTTTTCCTTTAATTATCTTTTGGAAAGTAAAGAGCTTAGTTAATGATTTTGTTGAAGTTCAAGTATGATTACAGCAGTAATTTAGAACTTTGTAAAGAATTAAGTGAAGGGAAGTGTATCCCAGAGTTAGGACCTGTTGAACAGCTATGACTAGAAAAGGAAATAATATAGAAAACAAACTGTGAATTGAAGGGTGTCAAATAAAATACGCTGTTAACAAACAGCAATACCCTAATAAATTATGACAGCTTCAAAATATGAAGGCTATGAGTAAGAAGGTATATCTTGTAAGAATTCATACGTCCTTAACTTAACAGAGTTAACTCTGAAGAGACAGTTGAACAATCTTGATGTCGATTCTTTCCGAAGCTCTTGGTTCCTTGAAATCCAAGGCTTGTTAACTTTCATTAAGAAAAGTTTGTATCATTAAAGCTGTACATGTACAGCAGGCAAGCTAAAGGGTACGCAATACTTGCAGAAAAACCCTAGTCTTGGAAGTTCTTGACACGTGGCAGGTAGCCAAGAAGTGTGAAGATGGGTAGAAAACCCTAGGTAGGTCATTAACTCTATGCCCTAGGACAGGTGTCCAGATTTGAGAAGGTTGCGGAGAAGTTTTCTCCAGAAGCCCTAGTTCAAGTAGGCTTTTCCAAGTCGAGCAGGGTGGGTGAGTAGCACAGCAGTGCTAATACTATGGCCATAGTAGGGCAGATGCCGCTGGCTGCCCTAACACTCACATGTAACTCAGATATCTAACTAGCCAGAAATGCCGGCTTAGTAGGAAGGTATCCTTGGTAGTCAGGCAGTGCCAGTTAGATAGGGTTAAACCACCAGAGCTCAGATGGCTGTTAGAGGGTTAGTCCAACATCGCCTTTCGCAAGAAGGGCAGGGCCCCCTTCCAGTAGGAAGGTGTGCGCGGACTGAATAAGTCCGTGGTTGGAGGTAAAGCACTCAGATGATGCTTCCCTTAATTTTTCAGTTGGCAAGCCGAGTCTTGGAAGACGCTGAACAGATGAGGACTTCTTAACCTTTCTTCTGTACTTGTTTTGTAAATATTATGAAATGATATTGATATCGCACAATTTCTATAATGTAACTTGATTACTGTATCATGGAAAATGTTGTACTGCAATGTTTTTAAAAAAAAAAAAATGCTCTCATTGATGCATATATGTTTATTGTTTATTCTACATTGTTTTAGAGTTCTAACATGTGGTATCAGAGCGGGGTTAAAACACTAGGGCCTAGGAGTCCGCCATGATGTTACAACCGATTAACGCTTATAAGCTAACATGTGATGCCTTGTACCAGATATGGTACGTACTAAACAGACTGCACGAAAGTCTATGGCAGGGAACGCCCGTTACCTGCAGTGTAAGAAAGAACGTGAAGCCTTGACCAAGACTGTAGAAGGCAATAACGTAGATGGCGAAGGTTGGTTGCGACACGACGAAACTTTCTCTCGCGCGATGGAGAGAATCCGAGACGTGAAAGCGGAGATCAAGTGGTCTGAAAGATCCGCAGCTTCTGTCCAAGCTGAATTGGACAAGAAGGCAAACGAGAGGAACCAAAAACCTTCTCCTTCACGCCATGTTCCAAGTGAGAACAGCTGCACCAACCCAACCAAAAGACTGAAGAACGAAGGGGAGCACCTGCGTGTGCGTGAACCCCCTGAAATAATTATTATAAGTTCTGACGAGTCAGAAGACTATACTCCTCTGACTCCCTAAATAAAAACCATCCTTTATATGTAAGCCGGAGGGCAGATAAATAAAATTGTAAGCAGTATTGCTTAATAATGGAAACTATATTGTGTGTTTGGTTAAACAAGAACTTATGGAATGTGATTCATGTTTTCCGTTATATGGTAATTAACATGATATGAGATTGTGATATTTTTATGTGCAAACAAATGGAGTTGAACTCTTAACTAATATAACGTTAAATGAAACTTTCAGGTAGTTGATAAACTTAACTATGCGAGACACGCAGTAACCCCGAAGGAAGGCGAGAGGTGGGCCAGTCTTCTGGCAACCTCGAGCATAAAATTGATCAGTTACTGGCACTCTTGCAAGATACAAGAGCCAGAGTGACTCACTTGGAAACCGAAAGAACAAATCAGGAACCCTTGAGAAGGGGAGTTTCAGTGAGCCATGAGGGTGAATCCATTCCTCACGAACAGGAGGATGAGACAGTAGGGGAAGGAACCCAGAACCTTGAGAAAGAAAGGATGGCGATAGAATTGTCACGAGACATGAGAAAAGTAGTTCCTCCAAAATTTGATGGAGCTGATTCTGGAGATGCCGCTGAGGCATGGTTAGTAGAAATGGAAAAGTATTTTGAGATCAGGGACTATACTGATGACAAAAAGGCTTTATGGGGAGCCTACCAGCTATCTGGGGAAGCGTCCACTTGGTGGACAAGCAAGAAGCTTGAATTAGGGCCGAGGGTTAAAGGGTTAACTTGGTCAGAATTTGTTTCTATTTTTAGACAAAGGTGGCTTCCTCAGTTATACTATGATCAGAAGCTAACAGAATTCTATCATCTAGCTCAGGGAGAGCTCTCAGTTAACCAGTATTGGGAAAAGTTCATCAGATTGCTCAAATATGTTCCACAGTATCACGGTGATGAATACCTTCGAGTGCGGAGATTCATCTTGGGATTGAAACCCCAAATCGGAGGACAGGTGGATTTGTTGGGTCCAACAACCATGGACCAGGCTTACGAGAAAGCTATTAAACAGGAACAGAGGCTGCAATCTATGGCAGCGGACAGAGAAAAGAAAAAGAAAGAAAAATTAGCCGCAAACCCTAAATCATTTAAGAAGAAGGGAGAAAAGCAAGAGAGTCAGCAGAAGAATGACAAGGGGTATAAGGAGCACAAAGGTCGGGATCGAAGAGACAAAAAGTCTGGAAATAATCAAGGCAATAATAATAATAAGAAAAATCATGATGATCGGAGGACTTCCGAGAAAAAGGGCCCACCTGGGGGATGTTATACATGTGGTGGGGATCATTATGCAAATCAGTGCCCCACCAAGTCAGCAGGACCGACTCCTCGAGGGAATCCATTACCTTCCCAGCAAACGGCATTCCAACAACGTATCCATGCTGCAGTTGACAACCGGCAAGCGGAATACCAAATCACCCCCATTGAGACATCAGGTAAGCTGTTTGGGACCCCTGTCACAATTTTAATTGATACTGGAGCCACCGAATGTTTTGTGTCGCCTAGGATCATGAGTAAAATATCTAGAAGAGCAGGCTTTATGCAAAATTCTTGGTCTGTAGAGTATGCTAATCAGTCCAAGGCTCTGGTAGAGCAATGCCTGTTTGAGGCCCAGGTTGAATTACCCAATTTCTCTACGGAGGTGAACCTTTATGTAGCCCCCTTAGGCACATATGATGTTATTCTTGGTATAAATTGGCTATGGAAGCATAGAGCTCGAGTCGATTGCTTTTCCAAAACTGTGGAATGTCTAGATGATCAAGGTCGTAGGGTATTCATTCAGAGGATAGAACGACCAGTCAAAATAAGACAAATTTCTGCAATGCAACTTAAGAGAGCTAGGCGTAAGGGTTGTCGGGTTTTTGCAGTTAAAATGGAAGAGGTCATCGAACCTTGTGAGACTCAAGAGGCAATTTTCTTTGACGACTTGATGTTCTTCGAGTCTCAGAAAACTGCAATAGAGGATTTTGGAAAAGGGGTAAGAATAAAAGATTCAGAATGGGAGAAATACCCCTATTTGAAGGAGTTTGGAGATGTATTTCCAGAAGAGTTACCTGGGTTACCACCTAAAAGGGCATTTGATTTCACAATTGACATACAACCTGGTGCTGAACCGATATCTAAGGCACCATACCGTATGACTACTACTGAGCTGTTAGAGCTGAAGGCTCAATTACAGGAGCTCCTTGAAAAGGGTTTAATTCGACCCAGTGTCTCACCATGGGGAGCCCCAGTTATATTTGTTAAGAAGAAGGATGGAACCCTAAGGTTATGTATTGATTATCGTATGATCAACAAGGTAACTGTTAAGAATAGATATCCTCTACCGCGTATTGATGACCTTTTCGATCAAATGCGTGGGGCAGCGGTATTCTCTAAGATTGATCTCCGGTCTGGATACCATCAGCTGAGACTTAAAGAGGAAGATATCCATAAAACAGCTTTTAGAACAAGATATGGGCATTATGAATTTACGGTTTTACCCTTTGGGTTAACAAATGCCCCAGCCGCCTTTATGAATTTGATGAACGTGTTTCGAGATTGCCTGGATAAGTTTGTTTTGGTGTTTTTGGATGATATTCTGATCTATTCCAAAAACGAAGAGGAGCATCTACGTCATTTACGCTTTGTGTTACAAAGATTGAGAGAAAACAGATTGTATGGCAAGTTGTCTAAGTGCTCATTCTTCCAGAAGGAAGTACAGTATTTAGGGCACATTATCTCCGCCAAGGGTATTGCAGTGGACCCAACTAAAATCAAGGCCATTCTGGAATGGCCAGAGCCGAAAAACGTGCAAGAAGTCCGAAGTTTTATGGGGTTGGCTGGTTATTACCGGAAATTTGTGGCTAATTTCTCTAGGATTGCTTGCCCTATTACCTCACTTCAGCGTAAGGGAAAGAAGTTTGTGTGGACGGACAAATGCCAAGAAGCATTTGAGGTTTTGAAAGAAAAATTGACATCAGCTCCGATTTTACAAGTACCTGATCCAGATGGGCATTTCGTAGT
Source organism: Sequoia sempervirens (assembly GCA_007258455.2). Lineage (NCBI taxonomy): Eukaryota > Viridiplantae > Streptophyta > Pinopsida > Cupressales > Cupressaceae > Sequoia > Sequoia sempervirens. The sequence continues at coordinate 13,055 of VDFB02151261.1, forward strand.
TACCACGGATGTCTCGGGAGAAGGATTAGGTGGAGTGCTCATGCAAAATGAAAAAGTCATTGCGTACGAATCGCGAAAGTTGAAAGATTATGAACTAAATTATGCTCCTCATGACCTTGAATTAGCTGCCATTGTTCACGCACTTCAAGTTTGGAGGCATTAATTATTAGGAAAACCCTTCGAATTAAGATCTGATCACAGAGGATTGCAATATTTATTCACTCAACCCAATCTTAATGCTCGGCAAAGAAGGTGGCTTGAGTTAATTTCTGATTATGATTTTGAGATCAGCTATATCAAAGGAAAGGAAAATCGGGTAGCAGACGCCCTAAGTCGGAGGAGACATATAACCTCCATGTTATCAATTCATACCAATTTTCGGGAACAAGTTCTCCAATTCTCTACAGAAGATGGGTATTATCAGCAAGTTAAGCTAGCCCTATTGAAGGATCCTCAAGATCACGGGTATGATGGATTCCAGTTTGATACTGATGGGATACTTAGATATAAAGGAAGAATGTACGTTCTGGATGCTGGGGAGTTAAGAAAACTAGTTCTTCATGAGATCCATGATGCACCCTATTCTGGACATCCTGGGGTGACTAAGCTAAAGGCAGATATGCGACCCTTATATTTTTGGAAGGGAATGAAGAGAGATGCTGCGAAATATGTGGCAGAATGTTTAGAGTGTCAGAGAGTTAAAGCTGAGCACCTTCACCCAGCAGGCTTACTATATCCGCATGAAGTTCCTGGATGGAAGTGGCAAGTGATTAGTATGGATTTTGTACAAGGACTTCCAATGTCCAGAAATAAGCATAATACCATTTTGGTGGTGGTGGATAAGCTCACCAAGGTTGCACATTTTATTCCAGGAAACCTAACCGATGGAGCACCAACAATAGCAAAGAAATTTGTGCAAGAAATTTTTAGATTGCATGGGGTTCCAGAGAAGATCATCTCAGATAGAGATGCTCGGATGACCTCAAGGTTTTGGCAAACACTATTTGCTTCCCTTGGAACTCAATTGAACATTAGTTCTGCATATCACCCAGAGACAGATGGTCAGACAGAGAGGGTGAACCAAGTACTAGAGGATCTTCTGAGAGTTTATTGTATGGATCAGCAGTATAGATGGGAAGATTATCTTCCGCTTGTTGAGTTTGCTTACAACAATACCTATCATTCTGCCATTAAGATGGCACCATTTGAGGCGTTATATGGGCGCAAGTGCCGCACTCCTATAAGCTGGGATAAGCTAGAAGATAGGATTAGCCTTGGCCCTGAGATGCTTTCAGAAATGGAAGAACAAATCAGAGTGATTAGAAAAAGGTTAGCTGAAGCAAATGACAGGCAGAAAAGCTATGCAGATGCTAAGAGAACACCCAGACATTTCGCTATAGGTGACAAAGTGTTGTTAAGAGTTAAACCTCAGAAGAGTGCTATCAAATTCGGAAAATCCTCCAAACTTGCGCCAAGATATGTGGGACCGTTTGATGTATTGGAGGAAATCAATCCTGTGGCCTATCGGATTGCTCTACCGCCAGCCCTGTCTAGAATGCATAATGTTTTTCATGTTTCTTATTTAAAGAAATATATACCTGGTAGTAACCATATAATTAACTGGAATGCTTTACAGGTGCAGGATCCAGGAGTGGTGTCGATCGAACCCAGCAGGGTACTCGAGATGCGTAAGATCCGCTTACGAAATCGAGAAGTGATTCAATGTAAGGTCCAGTGGGACCAGTATTCTGAGGATGGTGCCACCTGGGAGGATCTCCAGGATATTAGGCAGAGATTTCCTCATCTTTTAGAGGATTATGAGCTTCCTTTTTAGACTCTTTTGTTGTCTTTCATGTTTGTGTAAAAACTTAATATCATCGGGGACGATGACTCTTAAGGGGGGAGAGATGTTACATCCCACCCTAATGACTCATTAACACTCTAAGTTTTGTTGCTTAATGAATGTTGAATGTTGCATACGTTGTGTAAATATGCATAAATGATAGAAATCTTATATTTTGCAATGGAAATGCAATGGATTATGTATCATGTTTATTCCTAGATGTTCATAATGTGGTGAACTTGGAAAGGAAGTTTATATCTTGCAGTAATTGTTTTGATTGAAATATATATCTTAACGTTAATAAGATGGTAATCTAATCCTCCTTCATTGGTTGGAGTTGGATGCAGGAAAACGTTCCGCAATGCTCGAGAGCTGGGAAGTATCATCTGAGTAGAAAGGCAATGTTGTATGTACCCTGGAATCGCCATCTGAGCTAAGGTAGGTCTTGGATCTAGTTAACCCTAGAAGTGGGTAATCTGCACCCTGTCGTCATAAGTTGTCAGGTGAACCCTGAGTATTTGTCATCGGTGTTTTAGGGTTTGGAAACTGGTTCCTTATCTCCTTGGTCGTTGACGTACTTAATTTGGGTTCGTGTCCGGTAATTTTACCGTTGAAGTAATCTTGCTTGGTGAAGTTTATAAATAAATATATTGATATATATATATATATATCATAATAATAATAAAATATTATTATTATTATTATTGTTATTTATTATGCGAGGGAAAATCAAATAAGGATTATTTTGGAATATAAGAGAATATTTTATTAATACTATGTTGAAAATATTATCAAGTTAAATCTTGATATTGGACGAGTTTTAATTAAATTAACTTGATTATATACATATTGTTATTGTATTTCCGGGGAAATATGAGTTAATCTTCTTTGTTGGAATTGGCATATCTTTGAGGCGAATAAAATTCGAGGCCTCAATGCAATGTCGGGGGTTTTTATCTCCCTGTGTTCATCCGAAATGATATAGTTGGGACGCGTGGAATTTAGGGTAAATCGCGCAACTGGTTAAATTTGCCAGTGAATCTCCTTCAATCGCGTGGAGTCGTGCATTCTTGAGAGGTAATGGCGAACAAGTACCTGAGAAATCTTCTCTTAACCCGTCTTGAAAACCCCTGAAATCGCGTCATGGAGTCGTGGTGGAGAAAAGACGTGAGGGTAGTTCTAGTAACTACCTGGAACGGCCATTCGGGAAAAGGAGATCTTTTGGTAAAAGAGGGATTTCGGGGAAGGGAAGGGGGATAGGAAAGATACGGAAAGAAACAAAAAAAAAAGAGAGAAGAAGAGAAGGTTTCGGAGGAAAAGAACTTATCAACTGTAAAAGAGACGGTTCAGAGAGAGCTCGGGAAACCTTTAAAGGAAAGGCAAGCTGAGTAGTGAAGAGAACAGCTGAAGAACGAAATCCACTGGTCTCCTTAGAGTTCGCTGGTGTAGAATCCTGTCGAATTGCTGTGATCTAAGACGTCTTTCATCAGGCATGTAGAGCATCTTTTTCTATCTCTCTTGTAAGACATGTATTGAATGTCAAGTCATGAAGTTAATGCGAGTATAGCACAAGGATATTGTCTGAATTGTTGGCAGTAAGCTTTTGTTCTACTTTTCTGTCTGTGTTTTGCCATGAAAGAAGTTTGTGTCTTGTCATGCAAGAAATCTGTGTCTTTCCATGCAAAGAATCTATGTCTTTATATGAAAGAAATCTGTGTCTTTCCATGTAAGAAATCTGTGTCTTTCTATGAAAGAAAACTGTGTTTTACCATGAAAGAAGTTTGTGTCCTGTCATGAAAAGAAATCTGTGTCTTTCCACGAAAGGAATCTGAGTCTTTCCATGGAAGAAAATCTGGGAATAATTTAATATAAATCTTATCTCATGCTTAGACTTTATTGTCTGAAATAAGTAAGGAATCTTTTCCTTTAATTATCTTTTGGAAAGTAAAGAGCTTAGTTAATGATTTTGTTGAAGTTCAAGTATGATTACAGCAGTAATTTAGAACTTTGTAAAGAATTAAGTGAAGGGAAGTGTATCCCAGAGTTAGGACCTGTTGAACAGCTATGACTAGAAAAGGAAATAATATAGAAAACAAACTGTGAATTGAAGGGTGTCAAATAAAATACGCTGTTAACAAACAGCAATACCCTAATAAATTATGACAGCTTCAAAATATGAAGGCTATGAGTAAGAAGGTATATCTTGTAAGAATTCATACGTCCTTAACTTAACAGAGTTAACTCTGAAGAGACAGTTGAACAATCTTGATGTCGATTCTTTCCGAAGCTCTTGGTTCCTTGAAATCCAAGGCTTGTTAACTTTCATTAAGAAAAGTTTGTATCATTAAAGCTGTACATGTACAGCAGGCAAGCTAAAGGGTACGCAATACTTGCAGAAAAACCCTAGTCTTGGAAGTTCTTGACACGTGGCAGGTAGCCAAGAAGTGTGAAGATGGGTAGAAAACCCTAGGTAGGTCATTAACTCTATGCCCTAGGACAGGTGTCCAGATTTGAGAAGGTTACGGAGAAGTTTTCTCCAGAAGCCCTAGTTCAAGTAGGCTTTTCCAAGTCGAGCAGGGTGGGTGAGTAGCACAGCAGTGCTAATACTATGGCCATAGTAGGGCAGATGCCGCTGGCTGCCCTAACACTCACATGTAACTCAGATATCTAGCTAGCCAGAAATGCCGGCTTAGTAGGAAGGTATCCTTGGTAGTCAGGCAGTGCCAGTTAGATAGGGTTAAACCACCAGAGCTCAGATGGCTGTTAGAGGGTTAGTCCAACATCGCCTTTCGCAAGAAGGGCAGGGCCCCCTTCCAGTAGGAAGGTGTGCGCGGGGGACTGAATAAGTCCGTGGTTGGAGGTAAAGCACTCAGATGATGCTTCCCTCAATTCTTCAGTTGGCAAGCCGAGTCTTGGAAGACGCTGAACAGATGAGGACTTCTTAACCTTTCTCCTGTACTTGTTTTGTACTTATTATGAAATGATATTGATATCTCACAATTTCTATAATGTAACTTGATTACTGTATCATGGAAAATGTTGTACTGCAATGTTTTTAAAAAAAAAAAAATGCTCTCATTGATGCATATATGTTTATTGTTTATTCTACATTGTTTTAGAGTTCTAACATGTGGTATCAGAGCGGGGTTAAAACACTAGGGCCTAGGAGTCCGCCATGATGTTACAACCGATTAACGCTTATAAGCTAACATGTGATGCCTTGTACCAGATATGGTACGTACTAAACAGACTGCACGAAAGTCTATGGCAGGGAACGCCCGTTACCTGCAGTGTAAGAAAGAACGTGAAGCCTTGACCAAGACTGTAGAAGGCAATAACGTAGATGGCGAAGGTTGGTTGCGACACGACGAAACTTTCTCTCGCGCGATGGAGAGAATCCGAGACGTGAAAGCGGAGATCAAGTGGTCTGAAAGATCCGCAGCTTCTGTCCAAGCTGAATTGGACAAGAAGGCAAACGAGAGGAACCAAAAACCTTCTCCTTCACGCCATGTTCCAAGTGAGAACAGCTGCACCAACCCGACCAAAAGACTGAAGAACGAAGGGGAGCACCTGCGTGTGCGTGAACCCCCTGAAATAATTATTATAAGCTCTGACGAATCAGAAGACTATACTCCTCTAACTCCCTAAATAAAATGGAAAACCATCCTTTATATGTAAGCCGGAGGGCAGATAAATAAAATTGTAAGCAGTATTGCTTAATAATGGAAACTATATTGTGTGTTTGGTTAAACAAGAACTTATGGAATGTGATTAATGTTTTCCTTAATATTGTAATTAACATGATATGAGATTGCGATATTTTTATGTGCAAACAAATGGAGTTGAACTCTTAACTAATATAACGTTAAATGAAACTTTCAGGTAGTTGATAAACTTAACTATGCGGACACGCAGTAACCCCGAAGGAAGGCGAGAGGTGGGCCAGTCTTCTGGCAACCTCGAGCATAAAATTGATCAGTTACTGGCACTCTTGCAAGATACAAGAGCCAGAGTGACTCACTTGGAAACCGAAAGAACAAATCAGGAACCCTTGAGAAGGGGAGTTTCAGTGAGCCATGAGGGTGAATCCATTCCTCACGAACAGGAGGATGAGACAGTAGGGGAAGGAACCCAGAACCTTGAGAAAGAAAGGATGGCGATAGAATTGTCACGAGACATGAGAAAAGTAGTTCCTCCAAAATTTGATGGAGCTGATTCTGGAGATGCCGCTGAGGCATGGTTAGTAGAAATGGAAAAGTATTTTGAGATCAGGGACTATACTGATGACAAAAAGGCTTTATGGGGAGCCTACCAGCTATCTGGGGAAGCGTCCACTTGGTGGACAAGCAAGAAGCTTGAATTAGGGCCGAGGGTTAAAGGGTTAACTTGGTCAGAATTTGTCTCCATTTTTAGACAGAGGTGGCTTCCTCAGCTATATTTTGATCAGAAGCTAACAGAATTCTATCATCTAGCTCAGGGAGAGCTCTCAGTTAACCAGTATTGGGAAAAGTTCATCAGATTGCTCAAATATGTTCCACAGTATCACGGTGATGAATACCTTCGAGTGCGGAGATTCATCCTGGGATTGAAACCCCAAATCGGAGGACAGGTGGATTTGTTGGGTCCAACAACCATGGACCAGGCTTACGAGAAAGCTATTAAACAGGAACAGAGGCTGCAATCTATGGCAGCGGACAGAGAAAAGAAAAAGAAAGAAAAATTAGCCGCAAACCCTAAACCATTTAAGAAGAAGGGAGAAAAGCAAGAGAGTCAGCAGAAGAATGACAAGGGGTATAAGGAGCACAAAGGCCGGGATCGAAGGGACAGAAAGTCTGGAAATAATCAAGGCAATAATAATAATAAGAAAAATCATGATGATAGGAGAACTTCCGAGAGAAAAGGCCCACCCGGGGGATGTTTTACTTGTGGTGGGGATCATTATGCAAATCAGTGTCCCACCAAGACAGCAGGATCGACTCCTCGAGGGAATCCTTTACCTTCCCAGCAAACGGCATTCCAACAACGTATCCATGCTGCAGTTGACAACCGGCAAGCGGAATACCAAATCACCCCCATTGAAACATCAGGTAAGCTGTTTGGGACCCCTGTCACAATTTTAATTGATACTGGAGCTACCGAATGTTTTGTGTCGCCTAGGATCATGAGTAAAATATCTAGAAGAGCAGGCTTTATGCAAAATTCTTGGTCTGTAGAGTATGCTAATCAGTCCAAGGCTCTGGTAGAGCAATGCCTGTTTGAGGCCCAGGTTGAATTACCCAATTTCTCTACGGAGGTGAACCTTTATGTAGCCCCCTTAGGCACATATGATGTTATTCTTGGTATAAATTGGCTATGGAAGCATAGAGCTCGAGTCGATTGCTTTTCCAAAACTGTGGAATGTCTAGATGATCAAGGTCGTAGGGTATTCATTCAGAGGATAGAACGACCAGTCAAAATAAGACAAATTTCTGCAATGCAACTTAAGAGAGCTAGGCGTAAGGGTTGTCGGGTTTTTGCAGTTAAAATGGAAGAGGTCATCGAACCTTGTGAGACTCAAGAGGCAATTTTCTTTGACGACTTGATGTTCTTCGAGTCTCAGAAAACTGCAATAGAGGATTTTGGAAAAGGGGTAAGAATAAAAGATTCAGAATGGGAGAAATACCCCTATTTGAAGGAGTTTGGAGATGTATTTCCAGAAGAGTTACCTGGGTTACCACCTAAAAGGGCATTTGATTTCACAATTGACATACAACCTGGTGCTGAACCGATATCTAAGGCACCATACCGTATGACTACTACTGAGCTGTTAGAGCTGAAGGCTCAATTACAGGAGCTCCTTGAAAAGGGTTTAATTCGACCCAGTGTCTCACCATGGGGAGCCCCAGTTATATTTGTTAAGAAGAAGGATGGAACCCTAAGGTTATGTATTGATTATCGTATGATCAACAAGGTAACTGTTAAGAATAGATATCCTCTACCGCGTATTGATGACCTTTTCGATCAAATGCGTGGGGCAGCGGTATTCTCTAAGATTGATCTCCGGTCTGGATACCATCAGCTGAGACTTAAAGAGGAAGATATCCATAAAACAGCTTTTAGAACAAGATATGGGCATTATGAATTTACGGTTTTACCCTTTGGGTTAACAAATGCCCCAGCCGCCTTTATGAATTTGATGAACGTGTTTCGAGATTGCCTGGATAAGTTTGTTTTGGTGTTTTTGGATGATATTCTGATCTATTCCAAAAACGAAGAGGAGCATCTACGTCATTTACGCTTTGTGTTACAAAGATTGAGAGAAAACAGATTGTATGGCAAGTTGTCTAAGTGCTCATTCTTCCAGAAGGAAGTACAGTATTTAGGGCACATTATCTCCGCCAAGGGTATTGCAGTGGACCCAACTAAAATCAAGGCCATTCTGGAATGGCCAGAGCCGAAAAACGTGCAAGAAGTCCGAAGTTTTATGGGGTTGGCTGGTTATTACCGGAAATTTGTGGCTAATTTCTCTAGGATTGCTTGCCCTATTACCTCACTTCAGCGTAAGGGAAAGAAGTTTGTGTGGACGGACAAATGCCAAGAAGCATTTGAGGTTTTGAAAGAAAAATTGACATCAGCTCCGATTTTACAAGTACCTGATCCAGATGGGCATTTCGTAGTTACCACGGATGTCTCGGGAGAAGGATTAGGTGGAGTGCTCATGCAAAATGAAAAAGTCATTGCGTACGAATCGCGAAAGTTGAAAGATTATGAACTAAATTATGCTCCTCATGACCTTGAATTAGCTGCCATTGTTCACGCACTTCAAGTTTGGAGGCATTAATTATTAGGAAAACCCTTCGAATTAAGATCTGATCACAGAGGATTGCAATATTTATTCACTCAACCCAATCTTAATGCTCGGCAAAGAAGGTGGCTTGAGTTAATTTCTGATTATGATTTTGAGATCAGCTATATCAAAGGAAAGGAAAATCGGGTAGCAGACGCCCTAAGTCGGAGGAGACATATAACCTCCATGTTATCAATTCATACCAATTTTCGGGAACAAGTTCTCCAATTCTCTACAGAAGATGGGTATTATCAGCAAGTTAAGCTAGCCCTATTGAAGGATCCTCAAGATCACGGGTATGATGGATTCCAGTTTGATACTGATGGGATACTTAGATATAAAGGAAGAATGTACGTTCTGGATGCTGGGGAGTTAAGAAAACTAGTTCTTCATGAGATCCATGATGCACCCTATTCTGGACATCCTGGGGTGACTAAGCTAAAGGCAGATATGCGACCCTTATATTTTTGGAAGGGAATGAAGAGAGATGCTGCGAAATATGTGGCAGAATGTTTAGAGTGTCAGAGAGTTAAAGCTGAGCACCTTCACCCAGCAGGCTTACTATATCCGCATGAAGTTCCTGGATGGAAGTGGCAAGTGATTAGTATGGATTTTGTACAAGGACTTCCAATGTCCAGAAATAAGCATAATACCATTTTGGTGGTGGTGGATAAGCTCACCAAGGTTGCACATTTTATTCCAGGAAACCTAACCGATGGAGCACCAACAATAGCAAAGAAATTTGTGCAAGAAATTTTTAGATTGCATGGGGTTCCAGAGAAGATCATCTCAGATAGAGATGCTCGGATGACCTCAAGGTTTTGGCAAACACTATTTGCTTCCCTTGGAACTCAATTGAACATTAGTTCTGCATATCACCCAGAGACAGATGGTCAGACAGAGAGGGTGAACCAAGTACTAGAGGATCTTCTGAGAGTTTATTGTATGGATCAGCAGTATAGATGGGAAGATTATCTTCCGCTTGTTGAGTTTGCTTACAACAATACCTATCATTCTGCCATTAAGATGGCACCATTTGAGGCGTTATATGGGCGCAAGTGCCGCACTCCTATAAGCTGGGATAAGCTAGAAGATAGGATTAGCCTTGGCCCTGAGATGCTTTCAGAAATGGAAGAACAAATCAGAGTGATTAGAAAAAGGTTAGCTGAAGCAAATGACAGGCAGAAAAGCTATGCAGATGCTAAGAGAACACCCAGACATTTCGCTATAGGTGACAAAGTGTTGTTAAGAGTTAAACCTCAGAAGAGTGCTATCAAATTCGGAAAATCCTCCAAACTTGCGCCAAGATATGTGGGACCGTTTGATGTATTGGAGGAAATCAATCCTGTGGCCTATCGGATTGCTCTACCGCCAGCCCTGTCTAGAATGCATAATGTTTTTCATGTTTCTTATTTAAAGAAATATATACCTGGTAGTAACCATATAATTAACTGGAATGCTTTACAGGTGCAGGATCCAGGAGTGGTGTCGATCGAACCCAGCAGGGTACTCGAGATGCGTAAGATCCGCTTACGAAATCGAGAAGTGATTCAATGTAAGGTCCAGTGGGACCAGTATTCTGAGGATGGTGCCACCTGGGAGGATCTCCAGGATATTAGGCAGAGATTTCCTCATCTTTTAGAGGATTATGAGCTTCCTTTTTAGACTCTTTTGTTGTCTTTCATGTTTGTGTAAAAACTTAATATCATCGGGGACGATGACTCTTAAGGGGGGAGAGATGTTACATCCCACCCTAATGACTCATTAACACTCTAAGTTTTGTTGCTTAATGAATGTTGAATGTTGCATACGTTGTGTAAATATGCATAAATGATAGAAATCTTATATTTTGCAATGGAAATGCAATGGATTATGTATCATGTTTATTCCTAGATGTTCATAATGTGGTGAACTTGGAAAGGAAGTTTATATCTTGCAGTAATTGTTTTGATTGAAATATATATCTTAACGTTAATAAGATGGTAATCTAATCCTCCTTCATTGGTTGGAGTTGGATGCAGGAAAACGTTCCGCAATGCTCGAGAGCTGGGAAGTATCATCTGAGTAGAAAGGCAATGTTGTATGTACCCTGGAATCGCCATCTGAGCTAAGGTAGGTCTTGGATCTAGTTAACCCTAGAAGTGGGTAATCTGCACCCTGTCGTCATAAGTTGTCAGGTGAACCCTGAGTATTTGTCATCGGTGTTTTAGGGTTTGGAAACTGGTTCCTTATCTCCTTGGTCGTTGACGTACTTAATTTGGGTTCGTGTCCGGTAATTTTACCGTTGAAGTAATCTTGCTTGGTGAAGTTTATAAATAAATATATTGATATATATATATATATATCATAATAATAATAAAATATTATTATTATTATTATTGTTATTTATTATGCGAGGGAAAATCAAATAAGGATTATTTTGGAATATAAGAGAATATTTTATTAATACTATGTTGAAAATATTATCAAGTTAAATCTTGATATTGGACGAGTTTTAATTAAATTAACTTGATTATATACATATTGTTATTGTATTTCCGGGGAAATATGAGTTAATCTTCTTTGTTGGAATTGGCATATCTTTGAGGCGAATAAAATTCGAGGCCTCAATGCAATGTCGGGGGTTTTTATCTCCCTGTGTTCATCCGAAATGATATAGTTGGGACGCGTGGAATTTAGGGTAAATCGCGCAACTGGTTAAATTTGCCAGTGAATCTCCTTCAATCGCGTGGAGTCGTGCATTCTTGAGAGGTAATGGCGAACAAGTACCTGAGAAATCTTCTCTTAACCCGTCTTGAAAACCCCTGAAATCGCGTCATGGAGTCGTGGTGGAGAAAAGACGTGAGGGTAGTTCTAGTAACTACCTGGAACGGCCATTCGGGAAAAGGAGATCTTTTGGTAAAAGAGGGATTTCGGGGAAGGGAAGGGGGATAGGAAAGATACGGAAAGAAACAAAAAAAAAAGAGAGAAGAAGAGAAGGTTTCGGAGGAAAAGAACTTATCAACTGTAAAAGAGACGGTTCAGAGAGAGCTCGGGAAACCTTTAAAGGAAAGGCAAGCTGAGTAGTGAAGAGAACAGCTGAAGAACGAAATCCACTGGTCTCCTTAGAGTTCGCTGGTGTAGAATCCTGTCGAATTGCTGTGATCTAAGACGTCTTTCATCAGGCATGTAGAGCATCTTTTTCTATCTCTCTTGTAAGACATGTATTGAATGTCAAGTCATGAAGTTAATGCGAGTATAGCACAAGGATATTGTCTGAATTGTTGGCAGTAAGCTTTTGTTCTACTTTTCTGTCTGTGTTTTGCCATGAAAGAAGTTTGTGTCTTGTCATGCAAGAAATCTGTGTCTTTCCATGCAAAGAATCTATGTCTTTATATGAAAGAAATCTGTGTCTTTCCATGTAAGAAATCTGTGTCTTTCTATGAAAGAAAACTGTGTTTTACCATGAAAGAAGTTTGTGTCCTGTCATGAAAAGAAATCTGTGTCTTTCCACGAAAGGAATCTGAGTCTTTCCATGGAAGAAAATCTGGGAATAATTTAATATAAATCTTATCTCATGCTTAGACTTTATTGTCTGAAATAAGTAAGGAATCTTTTCCTTTAATTATCTTTTGGAAAGTAAAGAGCTTAGTTAATGATTTTGTTGAAGTTCAAGTATGATTACAGCAGTAATTTAGAACTTTGTAAAGAATTAAGTGAAGGGAAGTGTATCCCAGAGTTAGGACCTGTTGAACAGCTATGACTAGAAAAGGAAATAATATAGAAAACAAACTGTGAATTGAAGGGTGTCAAATAAAATACGCTGTTAACAAACAGCAATACCCTAATAAATTATGACAGCTTCAAAATATGAAGGCTATGAGTAAGAAGGTATATCTTGTAAGAATTCATACGTCCTTAACTTAACAGAGTTAACTCTGAAGAGACAGTTGAACAATCTTGATGTCGATTCTTTCCGAAGCTCTTGGTTCCTTGAAATCCAAGGCTTGTTAACTTTCATTAAGAAAAGTTTGTATCATTAAAGCTGTACATGTACAGCAGGCAAGCTAAAGGGTACGCAATACTTGCAGAAAAACCCTAGTCTTGGAAGTTCTTGACACGTGGCAGGTAGCCAAGAAGTGTGAAGATGGGTAGAAAACCCTAGGTAGGTCATTAACTCTATGCCCTAGGACAGGTGTCCAGATTTGAGAAGGTTGCGGAGAAGTTTTCTCCAGAAGCCCTAGTTCAAGTAGGCTTTTCCAAGTCGAGCAGGGTGGGTGAGTAGCACAGCAGTGCTAATACTATGGCCATAGTAGGGCAGATGCCGCTGGCTGCCCTAACACTCACATGTAACTCAGATATCTAACTAGCCAGAAATGCCGGCTTAGTAGGAAGGTATCCTTGGTAGTCAGGCAGTGCCAGTTAGATAGGGTTAAACCACCAGAGCTCAGATGGCTGTTAGAGGGTTAGTCCAACATCGCCTTTCGCAAGAAGGGCAGGGCCCCCTTCCAGTAGGAAGGTGTGCGCGGGGGACTGAATAAGTCCGTGGTTGGAGGTAAAGCACTCAGATGATGCTTCCCTTAATTTTTCAGTTGGCAAGCCGAGTCTTGGAAGACGCTGAACAGATGAGGACTTCTTAACCTTTCTTCTGTACTTGTTTTGTAAATATTATGAAATGATATTGATATCGCACAATTTCTATAATGTAACTTGATTACTGTATCATGGAAAATGTTGTACTGCAATGTTTTTAAAAAAAAAAAAATGCTCTCATTGATGCATATATGTTTATTCCTTATTCTTCATTGATTTAGAGTTCTATCACATAAGGCCCAAATAAAATTGGCATGAACATTCCTAGGAAGGGGTTCATGGGTGGAAAGGAATTCTTGGTTGAGGTCAAGTTGCACCCCTACATTCTTGACATGGTTTGAAAGCTTCAAGTAGACAAATAAGAAGGTGCACTGTGAACAAAACTAGGAAATGGTTAATGGAAGAAAAGATTGTTATGAAAGTTAACTTTGTTAAGTGACTATATGTTGTTAAAGTTGTTACCAAACATTGTAACATGAGGACGCATCCCCCCATTTTTTCCCATGTTTCTGGGATGTGGGGATGGGTCAGGGACATCCCCCCACTGTACTCCCACTGTTGTCGGTTCATCAAGGACTCTAGGGAGACGCTAAGGAAGTCGAGACGTCTCGAGGATGCTGAAGCGTCTCGGCAACGTCCAAGCATCCCAAAAAGTAATTTCTTTTTAAATTTCTTTTTATTTTTTATTTTTGTGCCTAGGGGCAAGCCCTAAAGGCAAGTGGGCCCCCTTCATGCCCTTTACAAAACACTCCCAAATCCTCATTTTTTCCTCACATTTGGTTTCCTAAGTTTTCCAACAGCTAGGTGAAGAGGCGAGAAAAGAGTGAGTGAAGGAGTGCAGGAGTGAGTTCGTGTATGAATTCGTGGTAATTTGTAAACTCTTGTCAATGGAGTCATGTGTGACTAGTCACAGGACTATGTTAAACCAATTGCATAGAATAAGGGTCAATGATTGTGAAATATTCACTGTAGATGGTGCTTCATGAGACATTGTTGTTAATGGGATCACATTGAACAGGGGTTATAATGATTTTACTAACCTTAAATAGGGTTGTGTCATATTCCTTTTTATAAGGTCTTGATTCAGAAATGTATGATCTTTTGTGTCTCATTTATTAAGAGAACCTATAGCACTACTCTATTAAAACTAGATTAGAATCAATTGTGAATTACTTTAAGTACGAACACTGACTAGGTATTGACGTTGCATGAGGTTATTTGATTGAATTGTGTGGATATTAAGTCCAAACCAAAAATAAGTATAATGATATTTGGAATTAAAGTCATTGTTTGACGATGAAAGAAATATTCAGTCTTTGGACATGATGTGGTCTCCCTAATGATGATACACGGATTACCTACGTTATGCATTAACGGTATGACTAAACCCCAGGGCATAAAAATGATCTAATGAGGTTACAAAGACGTTACTGAACCTAGTGTAGATCTGATAACTGCACCTTAATAAAGTGTTTTAGAAAAGAGAGTAATGTTTTATGAGATTGACTATATATTAAATTAATAATAATAATTACAAAGAAGCCTGAACATGTGTAAGATTTTGTGGACAGGTATGTCCTGTACCTTATTAGGGATTAATACCTTGTCAAGTTTGATCAGGACCTAATTATGGATGTTCCACAATTTGTGGCGGTGACAAACAACTTGACATTGCCTGGTGACATGGTTTGTACCTTTGTTAAGGTGAAAAGATAAGTACTTTTAGAGCTTTAGAATATGGTAGAACTTCAAATACATAGAGTATCAACTACTAAATATTACAGTGAGCTGTTTGATATTGTTTGTGAAGAATATATATAACAGATGCAAGTCAATAAATAAATAATAAAACCCTAAATGACGTCTACTCCATAACTGGGCACTCTTCATGCTTGTTGCACAGAAATGGCAAGGTTTCTTGATCCATGAGCTGTATAATGATCGTGTTTAAGACAGTAATTAAGAAACTATATGAACAACAATGCAAGATGACTCTGAACAGAAATAAATTTCTCAAAAATGTACAGTGACTGTACTGGATAGAGAACATGATAGATGTTTGATCCTGATTACAAAGGTTTAATAGATGAAGGAAAAAGTTATTAATAATATTATAATAACAACACTAGACCTAGTATTGATACTACTGTTTAAGATAGAGTACCTAGTAAGCGTGAATTCTTAATACTGAGATTCATCTAGAATGTGATGAGATAAGATTTATAATGAAATTCTATATAGGAACCTTATGTTATTGAAAGTGTGTGAATATTCCTAGAGTGTGAACATCAAGAGGATGTTCAAGAGAATGTGTAGGTAGAACAATTAAGCTATAGATTTCAAAGGATTTTTAGTATGATTAACCCTTAAATGTGCATGTACAGTTCAAAGTAATGGTTTGGATTTATTGTGGTACAATGAATTTGTATGATGGATAATGTATAAAAAGGTGACAGAATGTTGTCGTTACCAACTCTTGACTAATGTTGTGCTTATAACTTAAAATGATGCAACTTATAAGTCAGTATCTTATTCCAAGCAGTTAACTGGAAAAGATATACTTAGGATGAAGTCCAGATATCTGTTATTGATTATGAGGGTTGTATAGATAACCCTGATTGAATTGACAATTGATTGTAAGTGTTACCATCTACCATTGGTATTAAAATCTTGTTCACGTAACACTTGAAAAGATAAAGGAAGAACCCAAGCTCTCATAGGTCTAGTTAGACTTGATGTAGCAATAGTTCTATATTGACCAAGTGACACTCGATACAATATGAGAGAACTATTTCGTATGGGAGGCATACATGTTTTCATACAAATGGTGTTCAATCTGATCAAGTGACATTTGATGTAGAGAGATGAACACAAGGGTGCAAGAAGATATGGTAAGTCTTATTGTAGCCCAAACTTCATGTTTATTGAGTGACACTTGGTAGATGAAGGACTTATGATAACATCAAGTGACACTTGATTCATGGCACAACATGTGTTTTTTGTGCAAGTCGTTTACTAGAAGAAAAAAAACTGAGATGAATTTTGGGGTTATTGCATTATGTTTTCCTTTGTTTTCACAACCTAGCAATGGGACTTTAATGAATGTTGAATAAGAGAACATGGATACTTTTAAAAATAAGTCAAACGTATCAATGTAATCTCCTCTTTCATAGTAATAAAGTATATTAGGAACTGCTTTTCCATGTAGGCTAATTAAAATTAATCTTAGAAATTCCAGTTGATAAGAACATGATTGTTTTGAAACTCAACTAGTGAAAATATGATATGACAATAGATTTTTAAATAACCAAATGGAGTTATCCCTTTAAAATCCTTTTTAATGTTATAGCATATTCTAAGTTCCTAGAATCTCAAAATCAAATAAATGATTGGACAATATAATTCACTGTGACGAATGCCTAGAAATTTTGATTCTAAAAGATAGCAATTCTCAACATGCATCATCAAAACTTGCTCAATCAAGTCTTCCAAAAAGCATAGAATTAACAAGTAACAATTTACCTGACCCTCCTGAAGATGTCACAGACCCCATTCGTCTAAGAGGGTTTGCCTTCTACAAAACAAATTTGATATAGTTTATGTTTTAATCATCAACACATGTCCAAAGACAAAAAGATATGTTTAGAAATTAGAAATAATAATCACAAATTGCCATTTTACAAGAAGTTCTTTTAAAACTACCTCTAGAAAACATAACTATCTACAAAGCCTGTGGATAATACCTTTGAATCTGCTTTAAGAAATGTTTGGAACTGACTTTCACCAAAGCCTATTCAAGAGAACAATGAAAATCACAGTGAATAGCATAGTACATTGTAGTAGAATGTCAATGTAAAAAGATTGAATTTTTTCCATATCTGATGCTCACCTTAAACAATATTAAATGCCTTCAATTACTGTTAAAACATAGGGAGAATATAAGAGATGGGAAAAAAGATTACATTTCTAAGGTTCAACAGCAATGTAAAGAGCATTATTTGAGATGAAAATTTCTATTACTCTCATCTTACATACCTGTAACAATCTAAAGTCTTGTATGTTTCATATGTGGCATATTCTTTTATCGTCTAAATATTCTACACTGCCAAACCAAACATATTATCTACCCTCTATGAGCCAAGAGAGAAAAGGACAGCTATTACACAGATTCCAATCAATGATACAACGTATAAAAATTTCAAATGTTTAAACCATACATATTAATTTCCACATATCATTTGAACAATGAAAGGTAGAGATCACAAGAAAATGATTGAGAGAAAAAAAAAAAAAAAATCTAAAAATGAATGGCTAATAATATTTCTATTTGCCCTTTTCCTTGTGATCATCAACAAAACTACCTAAACTCACAAGAAGATATTAAACTCTTTGATGCAGGTGTATCCCTGTTCATCCACCATATCCTACGTCTTAAGGTTCATTCCTCTATTTAAGTCACCTACGATGCCTCCATTTTGACCTATAGGTAAAAAAGGATGGACAATCTTTCTTCATTTCATCAAAGATGGAAAGTTGAAAATGAAACTTTGAAGCAGAAGAAAAGGATTGCTCTATGGAAGGAAATGCAGCTGACCCCTCATTAGTTGATTAGAGAGTGAAATTTTTAGTGAACAAAGGATGATCATTCTCTCTTACATGTTTATAAAAGTAAAGACTTTATGGTCATGGAGGAGCCCTAGTGGAAAAATAAATTTTAAAAATTTGAAGTGGACGGTAAAGGAAGTAAGTGTTGATTGTACTTTCTCCCTCCATATTGAAAGGTGGCCTGACTCCAAAATTCTCCTCTAGGCAAGAAGGCACACACATTTCTCCACTATATTAAGTTTGAAGTAGAGGGAAGAAGGCACAACCATTCCTTTTCCCATGAGCTCCCAAATGAAGCAAAGGGAAAGAAGACAAAATAGTGTCTTCTACCCCCATCTTCAGCTGTATCAGGAAAACCAAAATTTTGAAGATCAATTTGTAGAGACTAGTGCTAGTGTCAACTCCAGCCAAGTGCCAATTGAAGATCATCACTTGTATCAAGACCCACTAGAAAACATTCAGATCACAGGGAACTCAACTCAAGGATAGACAAGTTTGGAGTTAGGAAATATAAGTTGTAATAATTGGATGATAAATCATTGTGTCTTCCCAGATCATTCTTCTCTCTTGTATCAGACAAGAACAAAACCAATAAATAAACTAAGTTACCGGTACGTCCTATTCTGACCCCTAGTACAGGTACAATTCGATACGAAAACGAGATACGGGTCCAAAACGATGCAGATATGTCCTGGAAACAAATTTTCCTCTATGGAAACGAATTTTCCTCTGTGGAAACAAGCAGGGTACAAAACCTTGTTTGTGGATTCATTTTTATACTTATAAAAGGATAAATGATGGCATAAGATTTAGGTTTTGAACTGATGTCTTTTTATGTGGTTAGTTTCATGCAATTAATGATTAGAACACACCTGAACTCAATCACTATGATCATGGCGACCTGCTGTCACCAGTTCCTCAGCTAGCTGAGCTCAAGCTCGAATCTGAGAAAACTACCACTAAATTTGATCTCTTGTCTACACTTCTTAATAGTTCGATGTTCTCCCCTCACCTCCTATGGATCCCAACAATAAAGAGCCCTGAGCATATACACCTTGAAGAGAGAGAAGTTGCAGCAATTGAAGGAGAAAGAACAGCACCTTGAAGGAGGAGAGGAGGTTGAAGTTAGTGTTGTTGGGAGTGCAAATACACCAAAGAGGTATGCATTTCCTTTCCCTATTTTTTTTTTTAATTTTTTTTGCAAAATCTCAAGTATACATTGTCTGGTTTTTTTTACTTTTTTGCATTTTTCAGTTGAAACTTGCATTCAAAATATTAAAAACATTAGCAACAATGGGGGTGGGAGTGATAGTGAAGAGAAAGCACAAAATAGAAGGGAAAGTGGTGAGGGTGTTAGTGGAGAGCGAAAAAACCCATACCAATGCCCTTCAACAATCATGAAGGCTATGCAAAACACCCTTTAAACAAAAAAAACCATTCCTTCAATATTTTACACCCGTGGGCCAAAGACAAAAAAAATTCAAGGGGGAATAGGGTGTGGTATTGCCATGTTTGCAAAAAAGAATTTAGGGACAACTACACAAGGGTAAAGTCTCATTTTTTGGGTGAGGCGGGCCATGGAGTTAGAATGTGTCCTGAGTTAAAAGATGATGAAGCATTAGAGTGCCAAAGAATTCAAATGGAGTTGGATGGTGGGGTTCAAGGTGGGTCATCTTATTTCCCAAGTGCACAATCATCTATGCCTAATCCTATGTTGGTAGTAGTGGAGTTGCCTCAAGAGGAAAGAGGAAGGTGAGTGGTAGTGGGAAGGAAGCTTCAGTTGAGTCTATGTTTAATAACCAAGCACAAGAAGCCACCGAATCTTCCATTGCCAAATTCTTTTTTGCCCATGTCATCCCATTTCATGTGGCCCATTCATCTTATTTCAAACAAATGGTGAAAGATATAGCCACTATTGGTCCTTCATTCCTACCCCCTGGAGATCATAAGCTACGCACCACCCTCCTAGACAAAGAATACTCCAAAGTTAATGTGTTAATAGAGGAGATGAGGCAAACGTGGATGAGGACGGGGTGCTCTATAGTGATGGATGGGTGGACTGATGTTATACATCGGCCACTCATCAATGTCATAGTCACATGCCCTGCTAGTTCTTATTTTCTTATAGCCATAGATTGTTTGGGGAGACATAAGGATGCAGACTTCTAGTTTTCCATTTTGAGAGATGCCATAGAGGAGGTTGGGGCTACTAATGTGGTGTAGGTGATCACCGATTCAACACGTGTATGCAAATTGACTGATTTGATGGTGGAGGATATTTATAGGCACATATTTTGGACCCCATGTTGTGTTCATACATTGAACAATGCATTGAAAGACATAGGGAAGTTGGATTGGGTGAAGCAAGAGGTGGCAAAAGCTAGAGCTATTCAAATATTCATTTGCAATCACCACACCTTACTTGATCTCTTCAAATCATTTTCAAAGAAAGAGTTTCTCAAACCTGTTGAGACAAGGTATGCCACTTCATTTTGTTTCACTTTCAATTTGAATTTTTCAAATTTTGAAACTTTAAAGTTCAAACATTTCAATTTGTATTCATAATTTGATTTTGTTTTAATGAATCGTTGAATCAATGAATGCAGATATGCCACATACTTCATCTTGTTGGAGAGGATGCTAGAGGTGCATGAGCCTTTACAAGCAATGATGGTCAGTGCAGAGTGGACTAGATGGCCTAATTCAAGTTTTGCTCAAGGAAAGAGCATCAAACAACAAATCCTCAATGACGATTGGTGGTCCAATGTGAGGTAAGACATTAGATTGCTGATTTTCATATTAAACTTCTGATTTTAATATTTTAATTTTATTGTCCAATGTTCCAACTTTTGAAGTTTCTAACATGTCAATTAACTTGTCAATTAATTATTTTGAACTTTTTGTTTGCATTTTGCAAATATATTTGCTCCTTCATCTCACCTATTGTAGATGTCATCCGATATGCTGATACAGACTCTCCTAGTCTTGGAGAGATCTATGAGACATTTGACAGTATGATTGGGAAGATCAAGCAAACTATTTTGGCAAAGGATCCCACTTCGGATTTATATGAGCAACATATTAAGCCCATTGTGACGCGGAGGTGGAATACAATGAACACTCCACTTCATATGGTTGCCTTTGCTCTAAATCCCAAATGGTATGCACCAAGGGATGGTAGGGCGCCTCCATGTGATGACCCTGAGGTTTTAGATGGGTTCACATGGGCCATTGATAAGATGTATTCAGCAGAGCAGGCTTCACTACTTCAGACACAATTCCTAGACTTTGCGAATCTTCATGGCCCAAACTTGAGTAAACCATAGGCGATGTTGGATAGAGCTATATTAGCTCAAATGAACCCTATTGGATGGTGGACCTTTCATGGGAGGGATACACCGCAATTGAAGATACTTGCTACTCACCTTCTTGCACAGGTTGTCAGTTCCTCTGCTGTAGAGAGGAATTGGTCCACATATAGCTTTATCCACTCCCTTAAGAGGAATAGACTTACCTCTAGATGAGCGAAGAAGCTAGTGGTCGTTCATAGTGCTCTTCGACTTCAAGATCGGCAAACTCCAAAGTATCGACAGACTCCAGTTCTACGGTGGGATATTGATCCCGAGGATGTGGTCTAGGTAGATGAGGGACAGCAGAGAGTTTCGTTGGGGTTCCGTTGGTTGAGGCTGAGGTAGACCATGGCAGTGGCAATGACTCAAAGGATGACTCTAATTTTGATGTGGTTATGGGAGATGATTAGGGGTAGCAGTGCTCTTTGTTTATTCATTATTGACATACGATATTGTATTTTGATTTTCATAGCAAACTTTAAAACTATATGGAAGCAATGTAGCCTTTGGGAATTTTGAAATAAGTTCATAAATTATAACTTGGAGGTTGTTCCGTGATTCATGTATGTTAATTTTGAATTTTGAATGCATATTGAGTATTGACATAATGTTGAACACATGTTATATGTAAAGGTTCTATATATTACACAGGTAATTGGTAAAATATTCGATATATTAACAACGAGCAAGGTGCTCAATAAATAATTTACAAGATGTACAAGGATAAGATCGAACACGATCTTATCACAAGAAAAAGCAGGAAGTTTCTAAAAGAAACTTCAGATAAGATCTTGGACAACAGAGACAATCTTATCTAGATATTTTACAATATTTTACATAGTTGAGCATTAATAATTAAATAAAGAATATTATTTTAATACCCTCCCTTAATGCTCAATCTATCAACTACACCAAGATGCCCCCTGAATTTTACAAACTTATCTGGACTGAGCGACTTGGTGAGAATGTCTACTGTCTGGTCCTCTATTGGAACATACAGCAACTGAACTAATCCGTCTTCAACCAGCTTCCAAATGAAATGACAATGAGTTTCCACATGCTTGGTTCACTCATGGAAGACCGGATTCTTGGCAAGTTTGAGAACTCCTTGATTATCACAGAACAAGGGAGTCGGACCTACTTGAGATATTTGCATATCCGCAAGCATCCGGCGAAGCCAAACTGCCTCACATGCTGCTTTTACTGCTCCCCCGATACTCTGCTTCTGTCGAGAAGAGAGCCACTGCCTGCTGCTTCTTACTAGTCCATGTGATTGCACCGGATCCCAAACTGAACACATACCCAGATGTTGATTTCCTGTCATCAACTAAACCTGCCCAATCTGAATCTGTGAACCCACTGAGTTTAGGATCGTGACTCCGAGTGTACAAGAGTCCAAAATTAGTAGTGTCCTTCACATAACGCAGCACATGCTTCGCAGCTACCCAATGATCAGCCTTGGGGGCTGTCATGAAGCGTGATATGTAGCTCACTGCAAAACTCAAGTCAGGTCTAGTGGCGCGAGATAGATGAGGCTGCCCACTAGTTGCCTGAACAATGTTTCATCTACCACAGGTGAATCGGACTTAGCTGACAACTTAAGCCCTTTTTCCATGGGTGTGGAGGCAGGTTTGCAATCCTGCATTCCGAACTTATCCAGAAGACTTCGAGCATACTTGGACTGGGAGATGAAAATGCTGCTCTCTGTCTGCGAAACCTCAACACCTAAACAATAATGCAGGAGGCCCAAGTCTGTCATGTCAAAAGTTTTGCACAAATCCTGTTTGATCTCAGTGATCAAATGTGTCGAACTGCCAGTAATGATCAAGTCATCCACATAGACAACAACAATCAGCATCTCATTACCAGTATTCTTGACATACAGGTTCGAGTCAGATGGACTCCTCTGAAAGCCATGATCTGTGAGGTACTTATCAATCTTGATGTACCAAGCCCGAGGAGCTTGCTTCAAGCCATAGAGTGCTTTGACCAATCTGCACACCTTCTGTTCTTGACCAGCAACTTTGAAACCTGGAGGCTGCGTCATGTATACTTCCTCCTTCAACTCATCATTGAGGAAAGCACTCTTCACATCCATCTGATGGACCTTCCAACCAAATTGGGCTGCTAAGGCAAGGACGAGCCGTATGGTACTCATTTTGGCTGTACGAGCAAAAGTCTCCTCGTAGTCAATGCCTACTTTCTGTGAGAACCCCCGTGCAACTAGACGAGCTTTGTACTTGTCAAGGGTTCCGTCAGCTTTGTACTTCACCTTGTACACCCATTTACAGCTAATGGGCTTCTTCCCTGGAGGAAGATCAGAAAGGACCCAAGTGTGATTCTTCTGAAGACTTTGGTATTCTGATTCCATCGCCTTTTCCCACTTAGGTATCCTTTTTTCCTCTGAATATGTTTGAGGCTCATAAACATTGTGGATGTTGGCCATGAGAGCAAAATTCACTATAGACTGTTGTTTGCTCTTGTTTCTGGATGATCTACCCTCAATGAGCTCATTAGCACGAAGATCACTGATAGTCTTAGCCCACAATTTCGGTCGGAGAGTAGAAGTGCCAACATCAGATGTAACAGGAGGAGTTGGAGCTGGTTGTTGTTCTGGAATAGGCTCAGCAGGGTGATGTTCATTATCATCTGGAGGAAACTCAGGTTGAGCATCATCAAAGACTAGGTCTTCGTCATCCCTCCCATCAGGTGAACCTAACGGAAGTCGGACGTCCACATCAGGAGCCTGTAGGGACTGATCCTTTGAATGCTGAACAGGTGAGGAAAGGTGAAATGGTCCTCGTTCCTCATCAAAGACAACATCTCGACTGAAGATAAGACGATCAGTGTCTATATCAATCAGCCTGTATGCCTTATGGTTGTCACTGTACCCTGTGAACATAGTTTATGGCTCTTGGAGTCTAGCTTAGAGCGCTTGGCCTCTGGAATCCAACCATATGCAAGAGAGCCGAAAACCTTCAAATGACTAATCCTGGGTTTGCGACCAGTCCAAACTTCCTCAGGAGTCTTCCCCTTAACAACATGAGTGGGTGACCTATTAAGGAGATAGACTGAAGTATTGACTGCTTCTGCCCAAAACTTTGTAGGAACACTCCTGTGTTGCAACATGGAGCGAGCCATCTCAAGAATCGTACGATTTCGTCGCTCTACAACACCATTTTGCTGAGGAGTGTAGGGTGTGGTTAACTAACGTTTTATCCCATGAGTTTCACAGAAGTTGGAGAATGCACTAGAATAGAATTCCCCCCCATTATCTGACCTAAGAGTTATGATACAAGAACTGGACTCTTTTTCAACCAAGACCTTAAACTTCTGAAATACATTAAAAACTTCTGATTTCTGCTGAAGAAAGTACACCCACATTTTCCTACTATAATCATCGACAAAGAGTAGAAAGTACTTGCAACCAGTTACAAAAGAAGTAGACATAGGCCCACAAATATCAGCATGAACTAATTGAAGTACCTTAGAAGCTCGCCAAGAGTCGCCATCCTTGAATGGTGTGCGATGCTGCTTTCCATCCTAACAAGCACCACAAACGCCCTGATGCTGAGTCTGAATGTCAGGTAAGCCATCTACAAGTCCTTCCGGAGCAAGCTAAGAGAGATAGTGTACGTTCAAGTGCCCGTACTGCTGGTGCCAAAGACTGGTGACAGCTGAATTTCTGGCTGCCAAGGTTAACTCTGGAGAATCACCTGTGTCCACAAGCCTGTAGAGGCCATGATCCTCTATCCCAACAACCACCATTGTGCGAGTCTCGCGATCTACAATTGAACATTTGTGCGAGCTAAACACCACATCCATCTGAGGAGAATGCCACATTATCTGACTGACTAAGAGAAGGTTGAGCTCTATATCAGGTACATAATACACGTTGAGGAATATGAGATCCCTACCACCAGACTGAACCTGAACTGTGCCTGTGCCGACAACTGTGTATTCCTCGCCTCCTCTAAAAATCACTGAGTCGGTGCAAGGGGAAAAGTCTATGAACCAGTCACGCCTATGTGAGAAATGACGCGAGGCACCAGAATCTATGTACCAAGCAGAGGATTTGACATGGTTTGCTGGCCTCTTTGCCATGAGTGCATAAAAGGAAAATTCCTTCTGCTCAGAGTGCTCGGCGACATTCACTTTTTGCTGAAACCCTCCCTGCTTCTTTTGCTCAAAAGCCAAACGAGCACGGCAATCTTTCTTGATATGGCCAAATTTATGACAGTAGTTACACTGAACATTTTTCTTCTTCGGGCTGGTGGAGGTCTGACTTGAGCCTTTCTGCTATAAAGGCTGACCTTTCCCTTGATGCTTCGGCTGGGTTTTAGCTACAAAGGCCTGCTCCGTGGAGGATGATGATTCATTGCTACAAAACTGTTGTTTCCAGCGATCCTGCTGCAAGAGGATAGTGCACAAATTTGGAAACTTGAGATCAACATTAGCAGACGTAATGTTGAGAGTCTCTATGAAGTGTTCATAGGACTTCGGTAGACTCTTCAGGGTGATCACGACCATGTCTTCCTCCTCCATTTTCCGACCAATCGCCTCCAATTGATCTCTGATCTCCTGGATTTTATTCAGGTGCGCTTGCAGAGTTGTCTGAAGAGCACAAAGATATACTAAGAGGGAGGGGGGGTGAATCAGTATATCAACAACTTTTACCCTCTTAAACTTCTTATCAACTTCAAACTCTAACACAAATCAACTATGCAAGAATATCACAATATGAACAAGTTGACACCAAGATTTTACGTGGAAACCCTTGTGGGATAAAACCACGGTACAAATAATGTACTTTATGAATTATATATGCTTTTACAAAGAATGTAGGCACCAACCTACTTGAATCAATTATGTAGTTTAGTAGGCACCAACCTACAAAGAGCACCAACCCTTATTTCTCATTTAGTAGGCACCGACCTACAAGGAGCAATCACCCCTAAAGCTGATTTAGTAGGCACCAACCTACAAGGAGTACCAACCCCTACTTGCCAAGCACCAACCTAGCAAAGATTATAATTTGAATGATAACATTCCACCTTCAATTGTTGCTTCCTCAACAGATGATGGACAATTCTGCTCAAACAACCTTCTTACAAACCTGATGTATATGTTTGCCTTTAATACTTATTACTGTATCCAAGATCTGCACTTATTCCACTTCAATCTGCTTTATAAGATCTGCATGTATTCTTCATAACTTTGATCCAAACTGTGCATAATCTCCTTTTAGAAAACTGATCATAATCATTCACAATCTTCTCATAAATTTAATCTTCAAGATGGTCTCTAATCTGCACTTATTCCTCTTTAAGCTCACACAGAAATAATATATATTTTTGTACTCTACTTGTGTTTGGATGATTTATTTTTTTTACTTACACACACATAAACTGGAATTCTTTAATCAGCCATCAACACCTGCTTGTGTTCAGATAATATATCTCTTGTTCCTCAACACTCAACACACTCTACCCTGAATGTGTTTCAAAGATATAGCATTAAATACACTCACACAATACACTTGAAACTTTGGATAAAATCTCATTCATATATCTAACCCAACCATTGCAACCCTTAACTGAAGGAGTACAATAATATTTGCAGCTTTCAAGAGTATTTCTTCATAAAACAAATTTGTTTGTTGTGAATCAAATCTTATTAATTTGCATGCCTTAAAATTTTTAATTGTCAAACCTGTTGCTTCAGATCAGACGGCATATCTTCTTGATTAATAGTTGTTTCTCTTTCTTAAGCCATACCTCTGTCTTCAAGAAAATTAATTGCTTTTCTTTCCTAGAACTGTGTCTATTCAAGAATTGCTTTTAGTTAATGACTAACTCATTGCCTCTGAAAGTCATTATCTTTCTTCTCCAAAAGAACACGTCTTTTTGTGCATGCCTTTTCATAATTCTGAAGCTTCATTAATCGTGCTTGATTAGAAAACACCACTTCATTCGCAACTGTTCCAGAAGGACGTCCTTCACCAAAAGAAATACGTCTTTCCATAAAGTACCTTCATTCAAAATACTCCATTAGACACACGTCCATTTAATGACGCGTTCTTTCAAGATTCCCAACCTTTAAGGCTTGCATCTGCTCACGTCTTTAGTTTGTTTAATGCTTCATTACATTTGTTAATCATAACAAGTCACCAATCAGATTCGATTTGAAAATGTTATTTATTCAAGCTGAAGATCCTTCCAAGAATTTCGGTCTGAAGTCATATCACCCGATTATTTTAATTATACTAATTGCTACCTTATATATTCGAACTTTTGTCCTATGCAACTGGCTGGAGAAATATTATTATTCATCTTCCACAATCTTCACCGTTTTGACTCAATAAATCGCATCCTTTCTTAAGTCGTTTTATATGATGACCAAAGTCGAAAGCTTGAATTATTATCGGGCCCTCCAATGTTTTTAATCTAATTCGACTTATCTTTGACTCTGCCATTTACTTAGTATCAAAACACAACGATAGACTTTCTGCTTTCAGATTTAATAAATCTGATTCAAAATTACGTTCAAAAATCTTCTTCCATTTGGATGCCTTTGAATGTTGCTCTATACGTTATCACTTTCCCCTGCAATTTGGAATCTGTGTATTTTCACATTCTTCTCTTCTCTTTGTTGTTGCACATTTTTCAATGAGTTTGCTACAATTGATAATAGCGCTTTTTGTTCTGTTTACTACTTTGCTTTATATCTGATCTCATACTTAAATCTGGGTGCTATCATTTAACTCATGTCTTCACCTGTAAGTAGTCTTTTTGAATCATTCTTACTTCTTGATTTGCCTAACAAGGTATTGTAGGAGTTCTCATTTTTCTTCATGTCATTGTCACACTCAAACTGATCTTTTATGACAACAACAATCTCATACCTTTGACATCACCTTTGACATCAATGACAATAATTCCAACATTGTCTTCTCATCCATCATGATAGAAAACAGCATATTCTTCAGAAAAAACGCACGGCTTTTGTCGAAAGTTTCATGCAAACCCTTCAAGTGATCCCAAATCTCCTTAGCTGATTTTCCAAGTGGAATCTGAGGGAGCTGATCATCAGTAACCGAAAGACGAATTCCAATGCAAAAATAACAGAAGCAGATTCAAGTACAATCTGTAGAAAGTATAATGTACGAATGGCACAAAATTTGAGGCACGGAAAACAAAGCACCCAGAAAATTCGGAGACCAACCCAGTTGAGCTCTCGAAAAACCCACCAAGAATCTGCGATCGAAAAAAATTTCCGCCTTGAAACAGAGGGTCAAAACCCTAGACGAGTTTCTAAAAGCCCTAAGCAGCCATGAAAGCTTCAAAAGGTTGCAAAAAATTTGCAGAAACCAACGCTAAATCTTCAGGAAAACTAGGGCAACCCAGGTCGCTTTGAGACAAAAACCAATGCTAAATCTTCAGGAAAACTAGGGCAACCCAGGTCGCTTTGAGACAAGACCACAAACAAAGAAGAGTCGCCCAAAAAAATGGACACAAAATGCAGAAAAAACGCGGCCAGAGATGAGCAAATCGTGGCCAAAAAACGACCAAATTCGTCAAAAAATCATGCGTCCAGATTGCGAACAGATTTTCACACCTTACAGAGTCTTGCAGACGTTGCGCGTGAGCTTGAAA
This sequence comes from Sequoia sempervirens, assembly GCA_007258455.2. Classification (NCBI taxonomy): domain Eukaryota; kingdom Viridiplantae; phylum Streptophyta; class Pinopsida; order Cupressales; family Cupressaceae; genus Sequoia; species Sequoia sempervirens. Next base: position 41,906 of record VDFB02151261.1, read on the forward strand.
TCCGACGTCGCGACCTTTAGAAGACTGAAAATGCCAGGAAAAAACGGAAAGACATCCGCGGCTCAGAGAACTGGTAAATGTCGCACGGGAGACACACGACCTGGTTCAGAAAGACGCACGGGAAGGCAAGAACCACGATCTGGGAAAAACAAATCACGCCCAACTGAAGAAAAAATCGTGCCTTTAGATCCACGAAACTTTCAGAAAAAAACTTTTGAATTTCTCAAAAGAGCCATAAAAAAAAAATTGAAAAACAATTTCGAAATTTTTTTTGCACTTCAAAAAATCTTCGAAAAATATTTCAAAAGAAGATTTTATCAAATTTTTAATTCAAAAAGAACTAAAAAAATCTTGAAAGATTTTTATGAATTAAAAATTCAATTTTGAGCGTGCTAGCTCTGATACCATATTACACAGGTAATTGGTAAAATGTTCGATATATTAACAACGAGCAAGGTGCTCAATAAATAATTTACAAGATGTACAAGGATAAGATCAAACACGATCTTATCACAAGAAAAAGCAGGAAGTTTCTAAAAGAAACTTCAAATAAGATCTCAGACAACAGAGACGATCTTATCTAGATATTTTACAATATTTTACATAGTTGAGCATTAATAATTAAATAAAGAATATTATTTTAATACTATAATGTATATTATGCATGCCTTATCCATGTTATCATATGAATATTTAAAATTTCCCTATATTTTATATAGTCGTTCCCCACTGTCCCCAAATTTGGCCTCAAAAATCAGAAACTTGGGGGCTCGTCCCCTACCGTCTCCGTCCCGAAAACTTGGGGTAACACTGGTATTTACAAATGGGTATAAATTGTCTAGTTTAAGGCTTTCTAAAGTTAGAACATAATTAATTTCTTCTATGGGTATAAATTGTCTAGTTTAAGGCTTTCTAAAGTTAGAACATCATTAATTTCTTCTATCCTTACTTTTCCAGCTAATCCAATGGAGGAAAGATGAAAGCTTTCATGTAGATTAGGGTCCTTCAAAAGAACAACATGAATTTTAATTGCATCAACAATATCACAAAGATCATAACTATTTTCAAACACTAATACACCATTTGATGCATCACAAACATGATCACTGGTATTTGTTATATTTCAGTCATTGTCCTCATCAAAGTCCATAGTGGCACCATAAGTAGCCGCTAGAAGATTTAGATCTAATTTTTGAGGTATGCCTAAATTATTACCACTTGTTAAAGTCTTTGGCATGCATGCATTATTTTGAACAAATGAATCAATAGATTCTTTCTGTTTCACTAATTTTGAGGAAATTCCAAAACTTTTTCCAAATGATCCAAGTGATTCTATCTGCCCGACAGCCTAACATCAACCAACTCCCTATCCTCAACAATATGTTGATAAGCATGGGTCTCTTTATATGTAGATGCAGTTCCATGTTGGTTGAGTTGTACCATTTTTCTTTCATGCCCATTGTTATTATTGTTTCCCACAAAATGTTGGGTCATCAAAGCATGCAATCGATCTACAGTTTGCTACAACTCACGCTGACCTCTAGTAAGATCATTTAAAATATCTCTTGTGTTCAGTTTCCCGTAGTCTCTATGTTTTCTATCACCCATAACTGCTTCCACACTTCAACACCTATAAACTGATCATTCACACATGACCCTCCAGGATGGCAGGATGCAGTGCTTTGATACCACTATAATGACCACCCTAGTTTGGCCTTAAAATTTTCACTCTTCCCAATGAGCATTTTGTGTAATAACCCACCCTTAATTTTTTCCAAAACAACTTGCTAGTGTTAGCCAATAATCAAAGATGATCAACTTAAGCAAACTTCCTTCCATTTTCTAATCACCCGGATCCCGATGTGGGCAAGGTGAGAGCATACGGTGGTAAGTTGTCATGCCCCCGAAATCGCAACACTAAAATATAAATATAAACATTAACAATATAATATTATTATAATTATAATAATATAATACTATGAATATTAAAATAAGAAAAACATAATATACATTAATATTCTCTTTAATATATATATATATATTAAAGAGAATAGCAGCATAGAAGACAGCAATGTAGTTTATTACAAAAGCAGTGCTCATAACTAATATGCAGCGATCCAATTAATGGGAGGCAGGTTTATTAATAAAAGGACATGCCTTTTTGGAAGGTTGCCTCTATTCAAAAGGATGTCTCTTTTTAAAGAGAAGGAAGGATATAAATAGCGTTAGAGTGTGGGGAGAAAGGGATATCAAGGAGGAATAGGGGAAAAAAAGAAATCAGAAATCTAAATAAAAGCAACAGAATAGAATTATATTCTGCATTCAGATCAACAGATTTTATCGATGAAGGAATATAATATAATTTGGAAATCAGATTGAAAACAAGGATCAGCAATTATAAGAGGTCTATTGGTTTAAAATATTATTATCAGAAATATATTTGAAAAGATATATATAGATATATATATATATTCATGCAAAGGTAGCTATTGTAAATTAATTAGGAATAAAATATATGTAGATATATATGTTATATACGATTAGGTAATAATGATGCTTGCAGCAATTATTAATCCTTATTAGTAATCATTCATTTGAACTAATCTATTTGTTTCTCTTTAAGCAATATCTTCTGAATATAAAAGACAGATTGAACAACATTGAAGATATATATATATACAAACTGATATCTACAGCAGATCATCCAGAGTAAATTATCTGCATTTTGTGACTATAACAATAACATAGTTTCATAGATCCTAGTATGTTATTTTATGTATTTGTTTTAAATATAATTGATTCCATGTACTTCATATAGAATTGTAATTCATATTAAATTATCAATCTAACCATAAATTATTAATGCCTCTATAATCAATCATGGAAAGAAGGGATGGAAGTACAAGAGGGGAAGGGATTCCATGCTAAGTAGATCACCCCTAATGGATGCCCATGTGACTACCATTAGTGGGCCAAGGGGGTTGCCTATCCGCCCTTGGGCTTAGAAGTAGGAAAGACTCTGAGCACCCTATTGAGGTTTCATCTCTGACCTTCCAATGATTGATTATTGGGGGGATAATAACTTCAATTAGTATTGTCAGTTACTTATCTAGATCAATATATATGTCAAATAATGTAATGGATGTGCAAACAACACAAATGAACAATTAATTACTTTATGAATCATTGGCTAACATTATTGCAAGGCTAAATCGGAGTTTATCCAAAGTTGTAATTTAATAATATCTCTTACTTTGAAATTGTGATTTTAGGGAAAAAATCTAAGCCTATCCAAACAGGGGACATTACATAAGGTTACAATGCTACGCTATTGAATGAACCACTTGTTCTGTGGGGTGAGCATGAAATCTTCAAACATGAAGGAAACATCCACTTGTTTAGTGGGAATTACAAATTGCAGGAAATTAAAGCATCAAGCGGCTAGTTGACCAAAACCACTTATGCAGTGGGATGCATAGCTAACATGAAAAGAGAATCATCCGCTTATTCAACAGGCGTAACATGAAACAAGAAAGATGTTCATCCACTTATTCAATGGTTATCCGCTTATTTGGCAGGCAATAAGAGGCCACTTATTCAATGGGGTAAGTAAAGGCACAAGAGCTACTCACCAATGGTACTACCAAAGGTGTTACAATGAGAGATTATAACAATATGATGTTTGCAAATATACTCCAGCTGCAATGAGTTAGGAATATGAAATGACAACCCCAAATGATATCCAACACGTACAATAGCTCTTGATAATAACAAGCAATGTATACCTCAACAATGAACCCCAGAAGTCTTAAAATGGACTGAACAGCAGCAGGTTCAGGTCTGATATGAAATTGTAGGTTTGTTACACCTCTGAACAGCAAGCATAATCAGGGCACAACTCCCAAGAACATCACCCAATTCAGCAAGAAACTCCTCCAAATTCAACAATGACCCTTGGAAGTCTTCAAATGGACTGAACAGCAGCAGGTTCAGGTCTGATATGAAATTGCAGGTCTGTAACACCTCCAAACATCAAGCATAACCAGGGCACAAACTCCCAAGAACATCACCAAATTCAGCAAGAAACTCCTCCAAACTGATATCAATGCAAAATAGAGGAATGAGCTCCACCAAACAGCACCCAAACAGTGGAACAGCGGCTAAAAGGAGGCAAAAGCTCCTTACACCGTCATGTCCCCCTAGGGCCAAGATGTATGGCCAGCAAGAGGGGCAATCCCCTCTAGAAAATCAGAATCTCAGCCAAAAAATCTACAAGTTGCAGCAAAGGTGCGCCCAAGGTAGAGAAGAAGAATGGCTCAATACCCAGCATGAAAGATGCAACCAGCAAGTATGAAACTCCAAAAAACCACACTTAAACTCCAAGTCTCTACAACAAAATACATAGCTAGAAAACATCATATGACGCCAAAACTGAAAGCAAATTGAAAGCCATCACCAATAGGCTCAATGGCGACTCCTGTAATGAAACCACACCCACATCCAACTAGGGATTATCTTGCAACTCTGAAACTAGAGCCACCTTGAGGGTTTCATCTTCAAAGCCCAAGGATTCTGACACCAATTCGGTAGCACTTCGTTATCTTCCAATTTCATATCCAAAATAAGAGTGAGAGGTTCACTTTTATAGAGATTAGGGCTCCAAATTTGAATTGCCTTTTCCCTCCAAATGGGACACCCATCCCAAAAAATAAAATATTTTTTTTGTTTTTCACATTATCTCCCCAACTTTGGCATCCAACTTAGGAAGAGCAAGACCACCCTTTAAAACAACTTTAAGTTGTTAAGTCTAGGCATGGGGATACAAGGGGGGCCATAATAAACTTTATAACTTAAGTCATAAAATTAACTTTTTTGAGGACTTAAGTAATGATGGATAAATAATATGCCAAATTTATTAGAACTCACCAAACTAAACTACCGACCACTACCAAAACTGGAAACCTTGCTTTGTGTGCTACCAGGACCAATTGCCCAAAATAGCACTTCCTAAAAATAGCAAACTGCTAAAAATAGTAAGTGTGTCCAAACACCAAATTATACCAAACTAAGATACCATGAAACTTACTAAAAATAGTAAGTTATAAAAATAGCAATACTACCCACCAAGAATTAGAGAAAACCCAAGAAAACCTAGAAAGCTCTCTGGCAACATCAATATACTACTTTGAATATGCAGACGCAGATTCCGAAACATAGCACGAACTACCAAATAAGGAAACCCTAAAAAGGGGACATTACATTTTGTCAAATAGTTACATACATTATGTTCTAAAGAGCTTCAAACAAAAATTATTTATAAAACTAATTGTTTGAATCACAATGCCATTCACATATGTTCATCAAATCACATTGACGTATACGATAGAGATAATCATAGACAATGTAAACAACAACTAGTTAAGCAAATGACTGAGAAGAGTCCATTACATGTCTACTATTACACATGGCATTCCCAATGGTCATTATAACAAACACTTTCCATCCTTCTCAGTTGCACAAGGAAAAATTACAAAATAGAGAAGTAATGCAGCTCTAACCTGTGCAATAGCAGGTCATAATAAATAGGTTTGATAATGATAATCTGCTGCTACTTGAAATGTCCCCAAATAGGCCCATGTCCACTTAGAGATTTGAAACACTTAGTTGCTCAAACAACAGATAAAAGTTCAATGGCCTCCAATACAAATCTGGGCACTAAATACCCTCACGTCCCCTAGCTGGGACTATTCAATCAGTACTAAAAAGATATGAGACTTCTGAACATTCACTCCAAACTGAGATGTTGGATGATTTTTGGTAAACGCCCTTACTATAGGTCCAAATGCCACCAAAATAGGGTGAAATGTCTTGAATGCTAACCTTACTTGAACACCCAACAATACTAAATATCCACGCCCAACAATATTCACATGCCCAACCTTGGGAATAATGGCGACCAGCAATGATACCAAATGCCCAACATTCATTTCCTTAAACCATCAATGATAGTCAACACTATAAGAAATAACTCCAACAATAAACCTTGATTTTGCATTTGAAATCCTTTTCACACAAATTGGAAATCACCACCATGAAACACAATGCATAGACTCTGAATGAATCTATCGGCAATCACCCAGGGATGATCTTCCACCACCGTGGATGATATTCTTCAAGAGGTTTTTCGTCCTCAGGAAGTATTGAGATGAACTGAGTTAAATCCCCAAACCACAAGGGTTTCACTAGAGAAATTGTAATAATTTGCATAATACCAAATGAGCTCACAAACCCCCTTTTATAACCTTTTCCATGAATTTTCCAAAAAACAAATATAAAATCATTTTATTAATTAAATAAGCCTTATATTCTTGAAAGGTGAATTAGTTCATTTTTAAAACATTCTTGGCACTTAAAGTCACTTTTCAGCATCACAACATTTAAAAGTTTCCATCCCAGTTCCAACGAGCTATAACACTGTTGGTGTAACAACTAACACCTCTGGAGTAGAAGTTGTTATGAACAGCCTGTGTACACTACGCAATGAGTGCTCTTCAAATTATGGAGGGGAAGCTCCCTTGTTGTGCTTTGACAAATATACTTGCAAAGGAAAATAAGCTAAAACTATATCCTGTCTTTTTGTTTCAGCTGTAGAGGCACAAGGCTTTCTTGAAAGAACCTATACGTTGCAGCTGAGTTTTCTCTGGTTTTGCAGATCTACTAACTACAACTTAAATTTAATCTATCCAATCTCCTCAGGAAAACAGAGCGAGAGGAAACGGAGCAAGGTTTGACTAACTGACGATAAACGGGTTTAGATTCTCTACTTGAGGGCAAGGTGGCGCAACTATCATCTCAATCTAAACCAGCTTATTAGGCACAAAACAGATTTAAGACTTTACCAAGACAATTTTATGGAACCCTATGTGGCATAACACTCGATTGAAAAAGTAAAGTCTTCACAAACAGCCTTTATCACCACAATCTCACGAAACCCTATGTGGCATAACCTTCAATTATAATGATAAAGATTCACAGAACAGATTTATCACTGCAATTTCTCGAAACCCTATGTGGCATAACGATTGATCACAATGGTAAATTAACACAAAACAGATTTATCATCTCAATTTCTTGGAACCCTATGTGGCATAACAATTGACTTCAATGATAAAGATGTTCAAACAGATATATCTAAACTATGGAAAGAATTCAGCATTACAATCTTTCGAAACCCTATGTGGCATAACAATCAATTGCAATAGTGAAGACACATGAACAAGTACCAAAAAGAGCAATATTGAGGGCAAGGTAGGCGCAGCATATATTTCTCTCTCAAGCAAAAGTTATTTACAAATGAGCATAAGCTCTTATTTATATACATCAAGGTGTAGGGAACCCTAAAATCACCTTGTGTCATCTACAGTTCTCGCAATGCATGCAAGCTATGCGCCAAACCCTAATTAAGTAAACTATACAGTCAACTGGGAAACTACCCTCAGTTTAACTGAAACATCTAATCTAAAAATGGACAATTGTGCGAGCATGCACGTCCTTATTGAAAGCATGTTAACTGGAAGACTACCATCAGTTAACGAAAAACCTAAAAGAAACTCCAAGTGTGAAAGGCGAGTCTCAGAATAGATATGCATGTGATGACAACCTCGAGTTAACTGGAAAGGGTAACACTCAGTTCAACTCGTGTGTGTAATGTCTATCCTGAGAGGTGGGAACTGAAGTTTACTGGTCGTGATCTCGAGCAATCAATCCCTCAACGAGATTGTTGACTGCATCACTGTCTGGAACTATGAGACTCTATCGAAGAATGCTATGTCGATGCAGCATGTCCTCACCAGCTGTAATCTGATACTGAAGTTCTCCCCTACTCCTCGTTGCCTCATCGAACAATGCTGACATGACTGTAAGCTGAGTAATCTTACAGCCAATGGTCTCCCCACTGAAAATGGTATGAACGAGTGCCTGGAGCTCTGACTGAACATCGGTAAGCTCCACGTAGGCACCACCCTCGATCTGATAACGGCACGGTAAGCGAGATACAAGAGTCCTCACGAACCGGAGTGCACTAGTGACGTGCTCTCTACTCTCAGCCAACTCTGATGCTAAACTGTCCTCTATCTTTACCCTGAAAACCAATTGTGTCTTCCAAGAGTAGATAGCCTCTCTGTCCTCTGCATCCGTGACTGTATCATAAGCCACACTCAGGTGAGCAATCATAATCTCGTCCCGGGGTTTGTTAATTGCCATATCTCTTTCCTCATCCTGAAGACGAAGACGGAGCTCACGTGCATTGTACCGCAACTGATATAACTCTGTAAGCATAGTACGGCCTCTAGCAACGAACTCCTCCTCCCATTCTCCAAACGCTTGCCATATGCAACCAAGTGATTGAGTTGACTTTGCTCTGCTGGAGGCTCAAGCATCGGTGGGAGTGTACTAATGGCATCAGGTCTATGCACAAGGCTAGAAATATACTGACGAAGCTGTCTGATTTCAGCCTTGAGGGCTGCCTTATCCTCTCCGTCCTTTAGTATTCTATCCCTGGCACTGTCCGTAGCAACTTGTAGAAGATCAACCTGAGTCTGGCGTGTGCTGCGACCAAGGTTACTGTGATAACCTCAAAATCCTGAGATTCTAATTCAGCCAAAGTTCTTCCCCTGTGGAGATGCAGGCAGTCTCAACGACAATCTCCATGTCAGTGTTTCTCTCTACGTGAACCATGTTCTTGACTCTTTTGTCCGGCGCATCCTGGTAAATGTCATCAAAATCAGAATGATTAAGAACATAGGATGGCTGCCTCCTCTTCCTTCCTAGCTGAGCTTTCGATCCAAGATTGATCTCGGCTAATGCTACTAGAAGGGTCTGCACTAGCGACAGGAGGTACTGATGAGAGTGAATGTGTAGAAGACCCACTGCGAGGTGGAGAGTCTAAATCCAATTCGATGTGAATTGGGACTGGTGAAGGCTCTGAAACTGGTGTAGGAACTTGAGGCTGAACCTCAGTCTTGTGAGGGCTCACAGTGACCTCGAGGCTGGCTCTGTGATGGCGGTTGTCTGTCGGGCTCTGTGTGTGAAACCGATTGGCAAGCGCCTTGCCCTTTGAATTATTGGCTTGTACTTTCTTAGGAGGGTTACTCCTCTTTTTCTTGTTAGGTTTTGACGAAGAAGGTAGCGAAAGATTCACCACCACTGGCGGCTTTGCTCTAGGAACACTTACTCTTCTTGTCTTCTTGCTGTCGAGGTAAAGTATACTGTTCTGGATGACTCTACTTGACCTCTCCTTGACCGTTGCATATTCCTTGGCGTACCAATCTACTGCTGGCAACGGTTGTGTATGCATTTGCTCTCTCGGCGAGGGAAGAACCTCTCCTCATCATGCGATAAAGCCTCCCGCATCCTCGACAAGAGCAATCGTGAGCGGCATTAGCTGCGTCACGCAAACCTCAGTCATCTGCGCAATTTGCCCAGTAATCCTCCATAGAAGGCTCGTGATATATACCTCCAGCAAGGCGAGCTGTATAATGACCTGAAAGGTCATAGGCACGTGCTTCGACAAGATACTTAAGATGATATCTCTCAAGCTCTTGTCCTGCGATCTTACTATCAATTGCCGACTTACCAATACATTCCAAATTGAAAAGGAAAATTGAGAGATGGTCTGTGCCTACAGCGTAGAAGACAATGAACATCATGCATCTGTATTAGGAACTCCTGAAAAACTGTCTTATTCGAAGGATAACGTGGAAGCATAGCTGGATTTCCTATAAAGCCATACACTCAGATGTAGGTGTATGTTGGGAATTGAATAAACCAATCGCGAATCCATCCATCGCTGCTAACAGCTGCCGAGGAGATCACGAACATGCAATTCCCGGTTCAAGTTCCTCCTTTGTATAAGTCAAAGCTTAAGTGAACAGCGGAAGTGGCGTTCGACTCTACGGTGAACTCAAGCTGATCATATATTGATAAACCTTGAACGAGGGATGCCGCGGTGTTAAGTCCACCGAGGCCCGGCCACGATGGCGATCAAATTTACCACGAGATATGAACACATGTATGAAACCCATGGGCAGCCTAAGAAACCGGTGATACGCTTTGTGGAGAATGTCACTGATGAAGGATGCCAGTCATAATGCTCCTGCCCAGAAATGATGCGACCAATAATGTAATACATCCAAGGCTGGAAAACATTTGCATGTTCTTGACCTGAGACACGATTCAGGAGTGTGATTAGAATCGCATACTCATCCTTGTATTCACCGCGATCCACATTGTTTGGCAATCTGTTCTTTGCTTGTTTTAACCATCTTGCACGCCATCTTCTAGCCCGACACTTGTCCACATCGACATCGATACTGCGCTGCTGCTCATAATAGAACAACTAAGAGGCGTTAAGTTATTTGAGGAATGCCAAAACTCCCTTCGATGTCCAAAGGTTTGAGACTGCAAATGACCCGTCCGTCAACTGACACTATCTCACGAGTAGTAGAATTGTAATGCTTAATGCAAGACATCACGAATTCAATACAGTGCACGGAGATAGGTATGGAAGTGGCCTCTAGTAAACCAGACTGCTCAATATTCTGAATGATTGAACTTCTGATCTTGACTGGGTCTAGCACTGCTTCTGGCAATACTTTGTGAAGTCTGTCTCAACCAACCTGCGGAAATCATGGGTAAGGACGGTTTTGGTCCTGTATTCGAGCTGAGTGAACTGCATTCTGAAAAACTTGCCTGTTGACTGTGAACTTGACTATATTCTGACAAAATTTCTTGAAAGCTATAAATAGCCTGCGAGAGTTAAAAATAGCCTTTCGAAGAATTATTTTCAGCGAAAAATCCGAGATATGGGTTTTGTCCATAAAAGGATTCTAAGACAACCCAGAACGTTAGATTTGCGAAAATTCAACTTCTACTCGATTGTACAAAGATTTTCCACTTGAGAAAATTAGTAATTTGAGAACGAATGTTCTGAAACTAAAATTCGTGAAAAATCAAGCGCACAAATTTAACTCGAGAAAACTATATAAGAATGATCCAGATACTGAGACTTTGCCAAATTCGCCAATTTCAGGAACATGCAATTTGTATTTTGTGAGAAATCTGTGATTAAAAGGGTGCAAAAGACGTTTTTTGATGCCTTCTTCTGTGAAAATCGCTCAAGATTTCTTTGAATAACTGATATTTGTGAACTTGAATCTGCAAAAAGATATGTTAGGAAAAATCGCCTCTGTGAATTGATGAAGATTTTGCCTCTGAACTGGAAGAATTCGCCTTGGAATTGAAAACCACGAATTTCTCCTCTTGAAATTTGCGCCTTTTGAATGAATGAAATTCGAATTTGCTTGAAGAAAATACGAATTTGTATGAATTTGAGGTTTTGCCTTTGATTGTTAAATATGCCTTTGAATATCAATTCGCCTTTGAAATCTCTGAAGAATTGCGAATTGTTTTGAAATATTGAATATGCCTTTGAGGAATTGCGAATTGCTTTGAAGATGTGCGCCACTATCTCTTTCTGAAGAAATACGAATTTGCTTGAAATTACTTTGAGCAATTAATAAAATTCGATTTTTCCTTTGAAGATAATGAATTTGCCTTAGAAAACTACGATTTCCACTTAAGATTAAATTGCTCTTAATGAAATCGAATTTTCTCTTTGAAAGCTTTGTGAAGAACAATGAAGATGGCGCCACATATAAATAATAATAAATTCGCACTACTCAGCAACTGCAAGAATTCATAAACCCTAACCAGAATAGAAAACCTCTGATTGGTTGCCTTTCAGTTCGACTGCCACTGACTGAAGTTCAAATTTGAAAATAATAATAAAATAATTATTATCATGCAATGGCGCCAAAAATAGAAAATGCTATTTATAGACAAGCATATTCTGAACTTCAGTTGACAAACTGGTTGAAGCTATGAGATTCATCGTTTGACTTTACTGATTCCGAAAAGTCATCTCTTAAGCACATAGGCGTCCATTTGCTCAAGATACTTCATTTTTTACTAACTCCCTATTTAATAGGCCTTGCGACGCTGTCCGCAGTATCTTAACCGACCCGATTTACCCCGGATGACGGTGATGGGGCCCCGTGCGAAGATTCATGAGGAAAGCCTCGCGAACAAAGGAAGAAATGTCTGGCAGGAGACGCAAGCGCAAAATCCAATGGAACCTTATGAAAAATTAAACACTGATTAAATTGCTTTCACGGGTTCGGAGACTTGGCCATTTTCCTGGCTGCCGTCGACCGCCAGGGAACGATGCTTTGCCGACAAGCGGTGAACCACTTTGATCTGGTGAAGCTCAACTGCATATTTGGATATAATGCATCGAGCTCTATCCATGACACACGAAAGGCGTGTTAAGGGCCTCAAAACAAAGCCCCACGGCTCTAGGTTGCTTGGTGTCATTTTGACGAAAATCAAACATCATCAAAATACCCTACTTTGACGACTGATATCTGGAGCTGGGATGACCCGATTCAGGCATTATCTGTTTTAACGGACAGCCAGGAGGGCCTACAAGAGAAGTCACTGGAGGTGACGAGGCAAGAAAACTGCTTCTAAGACCTCAAAAACTCCAGTGCGTATTTTAAATAAAATTACCGCTCCCAGACTTGAGTCATTTTTCGGACGTCTTCTCTTTGTAGTATGACACCAAAGACCTGTAGCTTCCTTACGGCGGCACTTAACTTGGCCGAAGGCGGCCCGGCTATACTTTCGTTAAGAAGATAAGTGGTCGCTCAAAAGTCGTGAAGACTTCGAACGCGAACGGGCTCGTTTGACCAGCCTAAAGGCTAGGCGCCTTAAGACTATGAAAATGCACTGAAAACCATTTGTTGGTCCGCCCGTAAAATTACGTGCTTAGTAGAATCTCCACCACGACCACCAGGAACGTCGGATTGACAAGCTGAATGATGCGTTGCGGAGCTAGGCTAGAATACTACTAATGTTATGAAGATTCTGTCTGCAAATAATGCCATTTGGAGGGTCCTTTAAGCTAGCGCCCCTGGCCTGTACTTGCACTGGGCATAAACGGAGAAGCTCAGAAACGTGAAAACTCCATTTTAAGCTGATCTTTGGACGACTGCCGCCTGAACTCTGAGAGTCGGATGACTTTGCTTGATATCTCGTCGGATAAGCAGACTAGTTGTGAACAAATTGACTGCATCCGGCAAAGAAAATATCGAGATTTACCCCTGCTTCAAGATGGGCGCCCTCAGGCTAGAGGCGCGCTTTTGCCTGAAAAGAGCAAAATTCTCATCTCCTAAAATTTAGGGATTTTAACTTTTGTTGCTGATTGCCGGAGCTGTGGTTCTCGGAATGCTTCGCTGGATAGCTCGACGGATAACCAGACTAGTTCTGAAGAGATTGACTGGATGCTTGAACATTTTAACCAGAATCTTAACCTCCAATAAACTGGGCGCCCCTGAGCTATACTTGCGCTTTTGGGCTTTTCCTCTGAGAAATCTCCATGATTTGATCTTTAAAAACTCTGTTTCGATCATTGAAAATACCGTCTGCAATATGAAATGTCATCGTGAGATGCTCCTCCATCGTGAAAATCTTCATTTTGAGTCTCTGCTTCAGGTTTTGACCAATATAACTGACTTTGATTGACAAACTATTGACAACTACTCCATGCTTGACATTGCCCAAAACTGTGTTTTACATCAAATTAGCAAGATTTAGACTTTAAAATGCAAAATGCCTTGATGAAGCAAAAAATTTGGTTTGGGTACAACAAACACTAAGGTGCCCACTTAAATATTTTAATTGAAATAGCAACCTTAGTAAAATTAATTAAATATAGCTCAATATAACATCCAAATTGTAGAAATGGCCAAAATGCATCAGAATCATAAATTGACTATCCAAGAGATACTGATGATGAATGATGATAAACAGACCCAATCAGGTGACTTACTATAAATAGATGCTCTCTCCAAGATTCTTGGAGAACACACTAGAAGCTAGAAATAATATTGAAAAGCATCATCTGAGTCCTCTAGACCATTTGAGCCCACTCATAACATTAAATAACCCTTTGAACAAGACAAAAACCCACCCAAAAGGTCAAAGCCAATTGCAATGCAAGAGAACCGTAAAATGGGGACATTACAAAAGTAAAAAAAAAAATGTTGAAAATGCCCAAAGTCGGCTCGAGTCTGCTAGGGTTCGGCAAGGCTAGACCCAAAGTTTGTGGGTTGGACCCTCTCCGAACCCATAGGGGACCGAACCTGGGTCAAACAGGACTGAGACTCTGTAATGTCCCCTTTTCAAGCATGGTGAATTCAGTTGACCGTTGGCCTATTCCTGAGACTCGTAGGCTACTCGAAGGGTGAAATTAGGGTTTCCTGTTTTGGAGGTTGTTGTTGCTCGAAATTTGGAGATTGAATTGCGGATTCTTTATGGGTTTTCAGAGAGCTTCGCAGTGGTGTGACTTGCTAGGTGTTTTGAGCACCTTCAAGAATTTACTATTTTTAGTAAATTCTATTTCTAGCAGTGGTCCTGTTGTTTTCGGCACAGTTGGCTCTCTTCTTCAGCCGGTTCAGTTGATTTGTTCATTCTTGGCCTTGGGATGCATTTTGGAGAGATAAGTCAAGTTGAATTAAATAATGTTATATTTTAATGTTGACCCCCTTGGCCTAGTGCTTCACTTCAAGTTGTTTTTAAAAGGTGGGTTTTCAAGGGTGGACGCCTCATAGGAGGTAATTGAATATTTTTAAAAGGTTTTAATTCATGCTTGAAGGAGGACGTCTATTTGATGGAGAGATGATTTTAAAATAAAGTCAAAATCAGCTTTGAAAGGGGACGCCTATACTTGGAGGGAAATGAAGTCAAATTCAAATTTGAATTAGGGTGCACTTTCTAGAAGTTTCTGGAGATTCCTTGCTGAGCTTATAAAAGGAGACCTCTTCTCTTCATTGGAGTATCTTATGACTTCAGTAATGTTATGCTGCCGAAATGGTATTGGGATTGCTTCGAGGAATGTATGCCTCCTAGCCTTGGCTCGACTTCGTGCTTGAAAGATAGCATCTAGTGGAGAAGTTTGCTCTTGTACTATTTGCATACTCTACATTCCACGATGTAGCCATGTGCCCAGCCTTTCTAGACAATTTATTTGCTATACTAGGAGAAACAAAACTTTCAGTTGCACCAGTATCAATAAGAACTGAGATAGGTAAACCAAATAATTTACCTGCAGTTTCGATGGGCGTTATTTGATAGTCAGCTTGCCTATCATCAACTGCTGCATGGATCCTTTGCTGGAACATAGCCTTTCGTGAAGGCAAGGAATTCCCAGAAGTTTTGTTTGGACAATCCCTAGCGTAATGATCGCCTTTGCTTATGAAACATCCTGTAGGTGGTCCTTTTCTTCCAGATGCCTCTCCAGGTTTATTGTTTCCTTCATTGAGCTTACTAGTGTTTCCACTAATAAAGTTGCTTCTCTTCTAATCTTTCCGGAAATCTTTTCCGCCAAAGCAAGATCTCTTTCCTTTTGACCTAGCAGCATCACGAACAAGTTCATCCTTCTTTGGAGTTGGTTTAGAAGTAGTCTCGCTGTCCTTCTTTAGCTCCTTTTTCTCTTGGCGATGAGAATCAGCTTTGAGCTTTTGCTCCTGCTTAAAAGCTTTTTCATAAACTAAGTCCATGGTAGTTGGACCATGCATGTCCACCTCACCACCAATTCTGCCATTTAGCCCAAGTATGAACTTTCGGATACGGAATCATTCATCCTTATGGTAAATCGGAACATACCGAAGGAGTCTAGTGAACTTTTCCCAATATTCATGGACTGACATAGTCCCTTGTTTTAACTCTTGAAAATCAGAGAGTTTTTTATCATAGAATAGTTGAGGCAACCACCGTTTACGGAAGATTTCCACAAATTCACCCCATGTCAACTTCCAAGAACTTATATCCAGTTCCAATTTCTTGTTCATCCACCAATTTGAGGCTTCTCCTACTAATTGGTAGGCTCCCCACACTGCTTTTGTTACTTCGTCGTAATTTCTTATTTCAAAATATTTTTCCATTTGGACAAGCCAAATTTCTGCTTCATCACCTCCCGCACTACCATCAAATTTAGGCGGTATTATCTTTTTCATGTCCCGCGACAGCTCAGTAGAAATTATCTTTCTATTTCTCTCGGCGGAGTTGGTTGGTGATTTCTCCCTTTCATGGTTGAAATCTTCATTATGTCCGTGAGATGAACTTACAGCTTCCGTGTTGTCTGTGTTTAATCCTTTTTCCAGCTTATCCTTTTCTCTTTCATTCTCAATGTTAGACAACCTTGCTAGAATTAAATCTAAGGTTGCTTGAACTCCGGTGTCTCTTTGTTCATCATCCTTGCTTGTACCAGGTTTGTTACGCATCCTTTCGTAAGTTTTCACCATGGTTTTATGATTGTATTATACCTGGTATCTTATCTAAGTTAGATTCTTTAACCTTATGATAAACGGAAAATATGAAAGCTTTCATAGACATAAACACAAAATTTGCCAAGCAAGTTTATGAAGTATACACAATTTTTAATAAACACAGAATTTTTATTTATTCAAGAGGATTTCAACATCCATCGATTACAAAGAGTGACTATTAAGATAGTCAAGAGGAGAGTATCCTTCAGATTCACTCTTAGAAACATAACTAAGAGGAGAATATCCTACAGATTGAGAATATTGTTGAAACCTATCTTTTTCTTCATCTCTCATCTGCTCTTCTCTATCCCAAAAGGGATGATACCCTTCGGATTTATCTTCGGCTACATAGTTATGAGTATTGTTGATATGGTGCTCATCAACAATAGGGTTCGTCATTTGATATTGAGGACCATTCTCAACTGGTGGAGTCCTTGGTGTGTATCCCACTGACTCATCACTCGAAGTAATGGTTATGACCTCGGCCAACGGAAGAACTCTAGGATCCCGGAAAATGAATGCTGGACTTGTGCTTTCCTCGGAAGGCATGTCCCTGGATAGTGGTAAGGAATCTGATTTTCCCGGAGAAGTGTTGGGTAAAAGGCTGTATGCAACTTCCATTTTCAGTCTACCCTTTACTTCATTAATACGGGAGAGAGCATGACTAACAGTTTCTGTGTCACTTAACCAAATTGCATTTTCATGATTGGTTCCTTGGATGGTTCTAGTAATGGCCTCATTTTCCTTCTTGGCTTTCAGGTATCGTTCGTTACCGATTACAGTCTTCCTGGCTGTTAATCGAACGCGTACCATCTTGTCACAAGAATTTCTCAACATTAGATAATGTTGGGTTTAAGAAAATTTGGTGAGCTCAAAGGTTCCTAGTGTTTTAAACCTAGGCTCTGATACCACATGTAACGACCACACTTGTACGTCAAATTTAAAACTTTAGATTTCAATCACAATAAGTAAGAACAATGCCATAATGATAAAAAAATTCTTTTCAAATACATAAACATGATACATCTTTTGCAACTTTTAACTATTTCATTCCAAATGAAATTACGAAGTAAGAAGAATAATATACATACATAGCCCAAAGGCTTTTGGCACCAATAGAAGTAAGAAGGTCCAGGAATTCGTCCTGTCAAGTCTTGGATCATCAGTCGGTTGTTGAGGAAGAGAAACATCACTCGGGCGCTTTTCCGCCAACCACGGACTTATAATGCGGTCCCCCGCACGATCATTTTGCAATGAACGGCCCTCCCTTCGAAGAAGAGATTGGTTGGGTATCCTTTAACGACTACCAACTGGACATAGTGCTGTGATCCTACAAAGCTAGATTCCATGCAACCAACAATTCTCGAACTAGGATGTATTTCGGGATCATGGTGAACTGACAGTGTAGTACTACAACTAAATGGTTCCTTACACTACTTTGGCCAAAGTGTTTACATTCAATGAAGAATGTAGGTCATTTGTCACTTACACTAGCCAGGTTCAACTTGACTTGAGGCTATCTTATTCTAGGCATAGGTTGGTCTATCGGGGTAGTCTGTACCCTAGACTTCCTACAACAATCTAACTACTGGAACGGAGAACATTTTAATAAGATCCTACAACTAACACCCTTATATAGGATACTCTCATCCTAGGGGTTCATTAACTTGACTAAGTTAATCAATATCTAGTTGTGACTTGTAGCTCATTAAATGCTCTCGATTCATTCCTAGTATTTATTAGCTATTTACAAGCATATACTCCATATACAGAGTCAATACAATTTATGCAGTTTTCTTTTTGATGCCTAGTGTAATCCGTACACTAATGAATGCAAAAACCAATAGAAGAGAACATGCAAAAATCATCCTATTTCACAATTTATCTTATGCTGACAAACATTAATCCTTACATATTCATTTCTAAGTAAATCAGCTTTAAGTCTCGGCTCTTTTCAGTCAAAGGACAAGACACAGACTTACTTCTGAATACATGAATTACAGAAAGCATAGAAAGGAAAAGATTGACATGCCTGGTAAGAGCTTACTGCTTGGCAAGAGCTTTCCCTTAGAAGTTTGGAGAAGAGTAAACTTCTTCTCTTTGCCTACCACCAAATGATTTCCAACTGGCTCTGTAGCAAATTCCAAACTCAGCAATTTGGCAGTTCCAAGCTGCTGTTCTCAGACTCTGAGAGTACTTCTCTCAACACAACAGAATAGCTTTCTTAACAACTAAAGACTAAAGTCTTTCTTAAACTAATGGCGAATTCCCTCTCAACTGAAAAATGCTCTTCACTCTTGATTAAACAGAACGAATTTCTTGATTGTATTTTCGTGAGTTATGAATGAACATTCGCAGGTTTATATAGAGTTGGAAATTTAACTGTTTCCTCTTTCTATGGTGCCAGTGCTGCCAACGGAGCTTGGAAAGCTTCAAAGAAGAAATGTGTTGCTTATTGGAGAGGGTTTCGACCTCCATTAACTGACAGCAATGATGCATTTTCCAATTCGCATATGCTCAGTTCACAAAATCGTGACACCTCCAGGTTTTAGCGCGATTCTACAGCAATGGATAAGTGACGAATTAAAACAAGACTATTTCCCAGTTTGAATGGCGTCCACATCCTCATTTAAGTTATGCATGAATTTACTCGGCCGTTTTCAGTTGCTTGGCCAGGTCGCGCGATTCTTCCTGCGCGTTTTCACTTCATCCGCCATTTTAACGAGCATGAACTCCTTTTCGAATTTATTTTTACTCATTATAATTTCAATAAAGTTCAACAGAAAATATATGACGCATTTGACAATGGTTTTAAGTTTAATAATGAAACCCAAATAATTCGATTCCAAAGAGTATTTCCATTCTTAGAGAAAAACATCATTTTTAAGAGAAAGCGTTATATTCTCTAATTCGTGATTTAGTCTCATTTCACTACTGGATATTTAATAAAATGTTAAAATTAAATTTCATTTGATTTTCAAATCTTTTAATTAAATACATCTATATATATATTATTATATTAAAGTATTTATATAACATAGTTTTAATTTACATTATATATTTATGTATAATTATTTAAATTAATAATTTAAATAATATCGTATACATATCTATATTTTGTAAAGACTATATTTATATACGTACTTTAATATAATATTAAATATATAAATATATTTACCTTTACACCTATACATGTATATACATTTACATTTTAGATTATACGTACGTATACTGCGAGCCAGTCAGCATACTTTCACTATATGTACTCATGTATATGTATATATATGTGTATATGTAAATTCCGAGGTAATATCGTTATAATATACTAATACAACTAGTTAGTTGTGGGTATGTATATGTGTATATATACTTGTTTATTTCCCTTATGTATAAGTATTCATAAATACACTTATATCGATACACACGTATGGCATGTCCATCTGCTCTAATACGTTGTGTCGACATGAATGTACTTATGGACACTTGTACATACCGTATTTGTATGTATATATACTTATACACATGCCCACCTCTAACTAGAAACATTATTCCACACAAGATTATACTGGCAAGCATCACTTATTTACACACTCAGAAGAAGATACGACTCCTAATGATACTAAACAAGCCTACGGATGACTTACCCTTAACTTCAACAAAGACTTAGCTTACTCAGTCTATAGTATGTGTGTGTATGTCCAATTGGTACTCATTACTGTTTACCCGACCAAGTTCCTCCCCGAGTGATATCTCTCCTCTGCCTGGAGGTATAAACCTGTTTCCTGCACATCACAACACGACAACGGGAGTCATTTGCTCAAAACAAGGCTATATACATAAATCATAGAAAGTTAGAACAACATTATCCCATAACTTAATATGCTACTTTCATTCAAGAATTACATCAATAGGAGTATCAGATAATGAGACAATCATTAGGACACATTCAGTTGATCACAAGAACAATATGTTTTATTCATCAGAAAGATTCAAACATTCACAATGTACTTCCTATGTAGTAGTAACTATACAATCGGGGTGTAACAGTTTCTATGGGCCATTCAAGGTTATCAGAAAGGTTGGATCAGTAGCTTATGAATTGGAGCTACCTTCGAATAGCAGAGTACACAATGTCTTCCACGTGTCTCACCTCAAGAAGGCACTTGGACACAATGTTGTTGCTTCATCACAGTTACCACCTTTGGATGAAGAAGGACAGTTAGTTTTGATCCCAGAAGAGATTCTTGATTCCAGAGAGTGTTCTTTGAGAAAAAGAACAATCAGAGAGTACTTGGTGAAGTGGAAAAACTTGCCTATGGAGGATGCGACTTGGGAGAATGAGGAGATTCTGCAGCATCCAAACTTGCGATTGCTTGAGGACAAGCAATCTTGGGGAGGGCAGACTGTAATGTCCCCTTTTCAAGCATGATGAATTCAATTGACCGTTGGCCTATTCCTGAGACCCGTAGGCTACTTGGAGGGTGAAATTAGGGTTTCCTGTTTTGGAGGTTGTTGTTGCTCGAAATTTGGAGATTGAATTGCGGATTCTTTCTGGGTTTTCAGAGAGCTTTGCAGTGGTGTGACTTGCTAGGCGTTCCGAGCACCTTCAACAGTTTACTATTTTTAGTAAATTCTATTTCTAGTAGTGGTCCTATTGTTTTCGGCACAGTTGGCTCTCTTCTTCAGCCGGTTCAGTTGATTTGTTCATTCTTGGCCTTGGGATGCATTTTGGAGAGATAAGTCAAGTTGAATTAAATAATGTTATATTTTAATGTTGACCCCCTTGGCCTAGTGCTTCACTTCAAGTTGTTTTTAAAAGGTGGGTTTTCAAGGGTGGACGCCTCATAGGAGGTAATTGAATACTTTTAAAAGGTTTTAATTCATGCTTGAAGGAGGACGTCTATTTGATGGAGAGATGATTTTAAAATAAAGTCAAAATCAGCTTTGAAAGGGGACACCTATACTTGGAGGGAAATGAAGTCAAATTCAAATTTGAATTAGGGCACACTTTCTAGAAGTTTTTAGAGATTCCTTGTTGAGCTTATAAAAGGAGACCTCTTCTCTTCATTGGAGTACCTTATGACTTCAGTAATGTTATGCTGCCGATATGGTATTGGGATTGCTTCGAGGAATGTATGCCTCCTAGCCTTGGCTCGACTTCGTGCTTGAAAGATAGCATCTAGTGGAGAAGTTAGCTTGTTGTTGAGAGGATTTTGTAGTGAGGTTTGCATTGTAGCTTTGTTTTGTCTTTGAAGTTCAGTTTATTGCAAATTCTATCATTTCTGGAATTGCTGATTGTTATATCAGATTTGTAGTTTCAATCATAGATTTCAAAATAAAAATCATTTCATTCTGGGTATTGCATTTTTCCCTTTAACTACCTTGGGCGACTTTATGAACAAGTTTGCAGATTTTTTTATGGAGTTTCTGATTTTTCCAAGGCAAATCGCCCTTCCTTGAGGGCCGTACCATTTGGTGCCTTCTTGGGATTCGTGCAAAAAGATTGAGGGATCATTGGTGGGGTTTTAGTGTTCAAACTTGGTCGCCATCTTCATTAGGGTATATTGCATTTGGTTTCGCATCAATTGAGTGAGTTGGGAGAGAGATGTGTGCATTTTAGTGAGCTATTAGGTTGCTGGTTATGCATTTTAAGTGCAGGTCTGTCACAAATCAGAATATTAAGATTGGTCTTTGAGTGGAGTTATTGGTCTTGGCATTCTTGTTAAGCAAGGGAGAGTCCTCTTTATTGTTGCAGCACTAATTAGTTCTAATCTTATGCTCTTGGCAGGCATTCTCCATTATATTGTAAGCTGAACAGTAGTACTGTTAGCATTTCTTCTAATCTTTCTCTTCATGCTTGTAATACCCACTGAATAAGTGGAAGAGGCTGGCTTGCCGCCTATTTATGTTTTGAATTGCATTATAGTACTTAGCATCTCCGCCATATGGTAGCTCCATTCCCACTCTGGGTTTGAAAGCACATTCTTGGTGTCGAGTTACTTTCAACAATTGTAGTTGGTAGGGATCCTCTGACCATATGTTCGTCCATCTTAGGCACATTCTTGGTTAGGGTTACTCTTTCAGCATGCATTGAGATCCTCTGACCATATGCTCACACCTTGCCCAACTCGGGATCCTGGTGTACATTCTTGGTTAGAGTTGTATTCTGCATCGTTTTGGTTTAAGTGCTAACCCTAACGGATGTGTGTTGCATTGCTTATTGTAATCAAAAATTGAAAAAAATTGGTTCGGAATATTTCAGACTCGCCCCCCCTGGGTGAACTAGTAACATAGCCCCATTTAGACCTATAACTTGAACCTCTAAACTTGATGCACAAAAAAGTAATGAAAAGGTCGGGAATGGATTTGACCAAAAACAAGATCTAATGCAATGTTTCCTCATAGTTAACCCAGGAATTCAACTCTCTGACAAAATGAATTTCGTGTTTGACCTAATGAGTGAGGGAAGGACAAAAAAGTTGGAGTTGACCTTTTTAAGTCATTAGATCTTCCAATCCTATTGTAGATAACTGCTGAGGCAGGTTTGACCAAAATGATTGGAAAGTTGATAGGGCAATGAGTGGTTGCAACTTTAGTTGACCAAGTGCAACAGTCAAATTTTCAGTTAAGGTAAATCTGATCATCCAACAACCTCAACAAAGGTAAGGTAAATGTTGAACATGTATTTGACTCCCAAGTTACACTTACTATTAATTTAATGGACTTTACACTTATTGAGTTTGCCTAAGTGAAATATTCTCATATCTTAAATTCCATCAAAGAGGTAATGGGGTAACTCCATGAGTAGATTTACTATTGGGGTTGTCTGTCACTAGAGCAAGACTTATGCTGAGTGGAACCTATGATTGGAGTAAGATGCAGCCTATAGGGTGTAACCCATGATTAGAATAAGACCCAAAAAGGACCATCGTATGTAGGAAAATGAAACCCTTGAAACTATTACAAATCAATGATTCTCAGCAAATTGGGTTGCTAAATGTGCCCTTAGAAAGATAGCTAAATCAAGAATATTTTTGTGAAATGGGAAAATTCATAAAAGAAATACATTGTACTTATAGTTCTACTAAACTATTTTATTTGCTAACTTGCTCGGTTGACTAGTGAAGATGGAGTTGGTGAGCCAAATTAATGACACCTACAAGTGATCAATATCAAGGGGCATCCTTTCATCTTGTGTGGTTAAGTGTTGGTTTCTACTCAATACAGAACTAGTGTTTTTTATTTACTGACTCATAGTCAGTATGTGCAGCTGCTGTAGTCACTGGCCTTGTATCTTGTCATTGAGTGCACTTACAAGTTACAAGTAAGATGATCCTGTAACATCTGCCTAACATCCTAAGTGTTCACTATCAACCTATGATATTACGTATTGGCCAATTACTAAAATTGCTATGAATATGGCTTGGACTACATTTCTTGAGTTGGTCAGAGCCTGTCAACTTGGCTGCAAAACATTAAAAGTCCACTGATATATGGGAGGGCCTAAAACACTTTCATCTCATAAATCTGCTAAAATTCTAATAATATTGATTTGCATTTTAAGAATAATAGTTTATGATGTCAAACATGAGCTCGAATGAGCTCAAACAAGAAAAAAAAAAGTATCTATTAACAAAAATAAACCTGTGTGAAATGATGATGAGAGATAGAAAGAGAGAATGTTGAAAAGAAAAAGGCAATCTATCAAAGAAGTAAAAATAATGTAAATATAAATAGGATTGAAAATTCTATTGTGGTTTCCAAGTAATTCTGCAAGATGATTTATTCACAAGTTGATTAATCTAGCCAAGGAATCCTGCCACTCTCTTTCAACAATTTTTTTTACTATGGCCTTGAGTTCTACACGTGTAATCTATAATATGCCACAAATTTAAACCCATTTATGCCACTTATCTTTTTGCATTTTTCATCTTTTTCATGCTGCATAGATGCAAACTCACACTAGTCTGTGTTATAAATTGTTTGCATGATTGATATTGAATGCAGCTTCTTGAAAATGAGTCTGCTATTGTTACGGTAGAAGTCATCATATTTCTGCATCCTCAATCATTGTGTTGCAGCATCTAGATATTGTATTTGCCTCCATATCTTCCTCTTTGTCACTGTTCACTCACACCATAGATATCAGGGCTTGCTTTTTACATTGTTCACATTTCCTATGTGAGTGAATCATTTTGAGAAGTTTTTCCATCCTTGGACTAAGTTAAACATTTTATAATTTTGATCAGCTCGTAGTCATCTGTCAATGGATTACTACAACCAAATGAATAGGGTTAGATGATATGCATTTACACACACCTGATGTAATGAAATTTCAGAATTGGAATAAAAATTAAAAATACAATAAAAAAAGGGTACAAATAAATAAAATTATTGATGTGATCCAAATTTTCCCTGCTTAGTATTAGGAGGCTAATGTGTTAATGTTTGTAAGTTTTAAATATTTAGCCTGCAAGCAAGTTAAATCTGTCAATTTTTTCATCAACATATGATGGATATTAATAGATAGAAAAGAATACATAATTAAGAAGGCCAAAACAGAAATCTAAAGTGGAGATAATATTTTCTATTGGAATCAGCCATTCTAGTTAATATAAATGAGCTAAACAATTGGCATACCTTTATCTTTCACATTGTTATCTAAATCTCCATCTGCTGCTCGTTTTCTAGAGCTTTCACACCTTGAGACAGTTCGCCCTGAGTTGACTGGATCTTCACATGTTGTCACACCAGCAGAAAGCACAGGAGCAGCAGCAGAGGATTCACTTTGTGATGGTTCTTGTGACATTGCACTTGTTTGTAACTGATTTGGAGCTACATCTAATGCTTCTGTTTCCCTATCCTGATTTAAATGAGTAACTTGTTGTGCTTGCTCATTCTCTTTCACTTGGATAAGCTTAGCTGTTTGCACCCTTTCTTCAGGCTCAGGAACTTGAAGAAATGAATTATGATTTTGGTTCATACAGTAAATATTTTCGTCATGAACATAAGGGCCAAAAGCATTATCTATTGGGATTCCCTTATTAAATTGGTTAGTTCCTAATTTCTTACGCTCCAATGTCCCCTTCAGCATGCTGACAACAGAAGACACTGAATCCATAGCACCTACTGGCTGTGTACTAAAAGAAGACATTGATGTAAGGGACGGAGACAAAAATGTTGATTGCTGAATTGACTGCTCACTAGTTAAGGTGTGAGAAAGGAATCCCAGAGATGCTGTTTCATGCTTTATATTCTGTGTGCTTCCTCCAACTGGTATTTGCATTCCTTCCACATCATTTGGAGTTGGCATTCCCTGCATAGCAGCGTACCTTCGTCTGCAGCCAACAATGAAAGGTCAAACTTGATAGACAGATCAAGGACAGAAGCAACAAAATTGGTTTTCCTAATTGAGTAACACTGCAACATACTTTCTGAGACATCAAATTTCAAGAAAGAGCAAAGGACATTTACTTTTTTTTTCAAACATATTGACATAGATAATGTAATATTCTACAGCCATTAACATTTTCAAATGTAGGTGAGAAAAGTGTGATGGATTGCATTGAATTAAAGAAATGAAGGCATCTATGTCATTTCACGAAGTATACAGTTGTAAACAAAAGTGTCAAACCATTTTTTCTGAAAGTAAGGACCTTTCAATTATAAAGACCCCTGACTCAAAAAAGCTAGTGTCAATCACCAATAAACTCCATAGAATAAAATTAAAGTAAAAAACTCAAACAGTAGAACAAAATTTTAGAAACAAATATAGAATCCTATGCAGAATAAAGTCAAGGTTCTGTCAGGCCTTTTCCTGGGAACACATACCTTTTTCGGATGACTTCACTGCTGACATCATTGCTCAAATGGAGGTATTCAGTAAAGATTAACAGTTGCCTGATTGCTGTTGCTAAGGAAGATATGTTAGCTTTTCTTCCCTATATTAGAAGGTCTTTTAGTGTGACGTGCAACCCTCTATGGTGTTTAAATCTGACCTTCTGTTTTGTTTGTTTTCTGAATCTCTGTGTTTTTGCAATTTGATGCTGATAATTGAAATAATGAAAGTAAAACCAAAACGGAAAGGAAATACATAAAACTAACAGGAACCCAAATGATTTTTATTAATTTCAATTGAAATTACATCATTACCCATTTGCTGGTTTTGACTGTCATAAAGTTCTGATTTCTGGACCAGCCACCTGTAGAACTGATGAAATGCACACCTAGCTTGAAGGAGATGAAATGTTGATGTGGGTATCTTCTCAAACAGCTTCTTTGCCCTGGACGCCCAAGATAGGACTCAAGCAGATGCTAAAATGACTATCATTTATTTATTTGATATGGCACACACTCCAAGATGGTATGGCCTTGCTGAAACCCTCATGTGTGAATGAAATATATCTCAGATTTGCAATGGATGATCTGAAACTGCCTTGAAACTAATCGCCCATCTTCTCAGCATCAACGGGAGTCAAATGAACCCAATCCAAACCCTCATGTATGATCTTTGTCTGAATTTCAAGATCCCACGTGCTTATTTCTGAACATGAAAGGAACTACAAACTTAATTCTGATTTTCTTTATTCTGATCTGCAACCTGTAACAGATGAATTCTGACTTTATTCTTCAATGAAATCTTCAAGATGAAGCACAAACTTGATCCCTGAATGAGATCAACCTAGAAGGAGCCTTGGACAATCTCTCACGCCTGTAGCACCTGATCTAACTAAGGGTATCCATCCTCAATCAGCCTGAAATAACCAAACCAACAGCTGCTGCTCATAAAAATGATATATTTTCCAAGATGTGTAACAATGAACTCAAAACCTAACCTCATGGAGTTTGGATGCCACTTTTAGGGTTTTCACCTTTTGACAAAGTCAACAAAAATATTTTCTCTTGAAAAGCCCGCCACTTTTCACAAGCTGATATAAATTAATATTAAAACATTTGCCCAAGTGACTTTTTCACTTAAATATAATATAAAGTGACTTTTCACTTAAATATTTCATAAAGTGACTTAAAATATTCTTTTAATAAATTCACTTTCTCTTTATAACATTTAATCACGAAATCACTTAATAATAGAATATTATTAAATGACGTGACTCAATGAATCCATAACTCCTGGCCTGGATATCCAAATGACCCCTCAAGAGATTCCCTAATCATCCTATTAGCCTACGGGAACCGTAGTGATAGGCTAACCCTATTCCTCAAGCCATTGGCTAGGAAGGGGACATTACATAGTGATACACAATTTTACTATTAGTTTTGAACCTTGCCCAAAAAACAATGTCGTTAGCATTGACAAGATGCTATCATAAACTTATGTAGAGGACTTGTAATTCAAAACTTAAAATTTACAAGGTCCCATTGTATTTATTAAAATTACTAGTGAGATCTTCTCCAGAAATCCTTAATTCAATAGAGATCTGGAGCTACAAGTTTCATATGCTCCCATTTCTTGAGTTCTCCCATGGAAGTAGCTTCCTTAGTGAGGCAAGATTCTATAAAAATATAGAAGACTGTCGAGATCAGAAACAGGTGTGTGGCTTTTAACATGCAATTGGTCACATAAGCGCTTTTAGACTTCAGCTGTCAAACCTTCGAATAGTGAAAATAAACTGTATCGCTCTTTTGGAGCCATCGCTTACAGGTATATTTCACCGATCCTATCACATCATCTTCCTCAGAATCTTCGGTTGGCTGATGTTTATCATACTAAGGCAGGTAAAGATGATACGCCTCCAATGTTATCATATCTCATGTATGTCCATCAAGCATGATACACACTTATTAGCCAATGAACCAACCTCCCATAGTAAGGACCATTATTTTTTATTCTTTGAAAATCATATCTATTTATCATTAATGTCGATGCATAACCAAAAGTGGTCAATGGGACTGTTCAAAGTTCTGGCAGCAAAAGGAATCATTGGAGTATTTAATAAGCACCCTACTTTTTTCCAATTTTTTTTTTTTGCAAATGGAAGGACCTAACATGAACAATGCAAATAGAGTTTCTTGCTGTTATAAAGTTCTGATTATGAATTTTCAATGCACATAAACTGCTGTCATAAGTTTCATAGGGGATAAACATACAAATTTGATGCTCCAATACATAGAATATACAAAGATGTGTAACCCAACATCAAAATACCTAAAACAAGGATGAGGAAGTAGATGGCAGGTCTGCTGTTACAGTTTACAGGGTACGGCAGCATCATCATTCTTGAGAAATTCATTATTCCACCAGCATGAACTCCCCTCCCAGCTATAGTGATAGGCTTAATAAGCATCCAACTTCACCCAGCACCCAGATATGATGATAAAGAAATTTGTTGTAGGTCTGATACTGAATGCAAGAAAGAACTGTAGTGAGGCTGCAATACACTATTCACAGGTCAAGGCAGCCAAGGACCACCAAAATCCATCTCCCACATGCATAATACTTCTCCCAACAACTCAGACCAGTGATGCAATGATCCAGCAGTCTTCAAACAGCCCTTCAAAGGCAGTATACTTGGTAACTATGGGTCTGATATATAATTTCTGAGTAATGATTAGGTCTGGAAATGGCAGTAAAACAAGCACTGTTGACTGTACAGACCCCTAATGGCATCTGATCTCCAAAGTGCACCCCCAACAGTGACTAACAATCCAAAATAGGACTGGGCACCATCACCAAATGATAAAAATCAGTCATAGGGACAGTGGTTATGCTGACTGGGTCTCACGTTCAGCTTAGGCAGGTCAGTGCGGCAGGGTACAGAAGTACAGCACCCTCCAAAAAAGCTTGGACTGTACAAACCATCTCAAAAAACACTCTAGAAGGGTCGCCCAGTACTGAAAATCACTGTCATCACTCCCTTGTATGATTTCATAACCTAACCACGAAATATCAAGCAAAACATGAGAGGTATGGTCTGCATAACTGGAGCTGTACAGCCAGCCAAGAAAAACTGAAACACTCTCCAAAACAACCACAAAATTCTGCAAATAAACTCCAAATACAAACCCAAAATATGAAATAAAAAAACCTTGAAACCTTCCTTTTGTCTGAAACCTTGAATCTGCAAAAACCTGTGAAAACAAAGGTGACCCTGTGTGTAATCACTCCAACCAGCTAGGGACCATATCTAGTGTTCCACCACTCTGCTGATTTGTTTTCATTGAGTTTTGTAGGTCTGATTTTTGTTTTAGTTTTATTTCTTCCTTCTTGTCTTTGAGTTTGTTTGCCAATAATGCTAAAAAGGTACCACCAAGCATATACATACAATGGAAACTTCAAATAAACTAAACTACTGAAACAACCTTGAGTACATTACTCAATTTGGTGGCCAAATATGATTTCTTCATTACATAATAAGATGCATACAACATATAAGTTACATCAGATTTAAAGCTAAATATATCTTATACCAAACTTTAACTTACAACCATACAGCCATACAGCCCTGTGAATAGTACTTTGCTACAGTAACAAGCCCCAATAAATTGCTCACACCAGCTGAAATACAAACTTCTCCACTCTAAATCCAATAAGGGAGGCCTCCTAGGACTAGGGCGCCCCTTTTTATAGTGATAGCAGCCTCTTAAGAGAGGCGTTTTCTTTCTTTTTGCTGATGAAACCCTCAAGAGAGGGGCGGCTGGCTGTAGCTCTTCTAAACAGCCTAAAACTCTTCAAAAATGTAAGCAGCTCTTGTGAAAACTGAAATGGAGTCTATGGCAGCCAAAAACCACTCAGAAATTAGCTCAAATCACCCCCAAACAGCCACTTATGTCTCCAAATGAAGCATCCAAAAAACTGACCAGCAACCTTAAGGTGGTGTTTCACACCCTCAAGCAGCTCCAAATGAAAAACCAAGCCCCCTCCAGGCTTACCCACTGCAAGAAATCAGGAAACCCTAGCGTCCCTCTTCCTCCAAAACCAAACTCCCAAGTTAATGAAGCAAAATAACCAAGTGCATGAAAAGGGTCGAACTTCTTCTCATGATATTTATAATTTAATATTGAAAACACTATTCATAAAAGGGAGCACTATTCACTTAAGTTATAACATTTTTCACTTTATGAATGAATAGCAACTGAAAAATATAAAGTGACCCCTTCATTTTAAAGACACATGGTCCCTAGGCCAAAGATGGTGAAATAAAAGGTGAGAATCATAAATTTACGCACAAGTATCATGTCAAACGCCATAATTCACCCTACCACCATACTCTGGAGATCAACTCTACAATTTGACGACCGAGTGACCGTCCAAGAGACCCTCTATCTAGAACCATTAGCCTACGAGGGTCGACATAATAGGCTAATCCACTGATGTACAGGTGTCTAATTAGAAGGGGACATCACAATCCGCCCTCCCTGAAATTGCTTGTCCCCAAACAATCTCAACTCCGGATGGTGTAAAATGTCCTCACTCTCCCATGTAGCATCCTCTATTGGCAAGTCCTTCCATTTAATTAGATATTCCCTAATGACCCGTCTCCGCAACTGTCTCTCTTTGACATCTAAGATGGCCTCAGGTACCAGAATCAATTATCCCTCATCATCCAAGGGTGGTAAAGTTGTGGAAGGAACAACACGATGTCCTAATGCCTTCTTGAGGCGTGACACATGGAATACATTGTGTACCCTGCTATCTGCAAGTAAGTCCAACTCATAAGCCACCTCGCCTACTCGTCTGATGATCCTAAAGGGTCCGTAGTACTGTGGCTTGAGTTTCTCCGCACCACTCTTCCTGAGAGTAGTATGGCGATAGGGTTGCAACATCAAATACACCATATCCCCAACCTCAAAAGAACACTCAACTCTCCTCTGGTCTACATACTGCTTTTTCTGATTTTGTGCCTTCTAAATGTTCTCACGGAGAGCTCTCATAATATCCTGGTTCTCCTGTAAAAGATCCCCAGCACTGGACACTCTACTGTCCCTCAACAATAAATCAAGAAAGTTGGGCGCCTCATACCCATATAATGCCATGAATGGGGACATCTGAATCGACATGTGGTGAGTGGTATTATAATAGTACTCACAAAGATGAATCCACTTCACCCAACCCTTTTTCTGCCTTGCTATATAGTTTCGGAGGTATCCTTCCACCCACTTATTTACAATCTTCGTTTGTCCATCAGTTTGTGGGTGGTAGCTAGTGCTCGAAGTAAGCTTGATCCCACAAAGCCTAAATAGCTCCTACCAGAAGTGGCTCAAGAACTGACTACCCCTGTCACTGACGATGCTCCGGGGTAGTCCACGCAACCTGAACACCTCACGGAAAAACAACTCTACTACATGTGTAGCTGAATATGTAGCTGCTATCAGAAAGAAATGAGCGTACTTGGTGAGGCGATCAACAACTACATAGATACAATCTCTACCCTAGGCTTTCGGCAAGCCCGTAATGAAATCCATCGACAAGCATTCCCACTTCCTGTCAGGAATTGGAAGTGGCTGAAGTAACCCAGCAAGATAGGTGTGCTCCTGTTTATTCTACTGACAAACAGGACACTCTCTGACATATCGAAGGACATCTGACTTGAGTCCTTTCCAAGTGAAACGTTCCCGAACCTGCCTGTAAGTTTTGAAATACCCCAGATGTCCGGCCATGGGTGCCTCATGAAAGGCCCTCAATACTGTGTTCTTCATCTCTGATCCTGGGGTCAAAAAAATCCTCCCTTTGTAAATGATAAGATCATTTACAACTGAATATCGCCTATCCTACATTGAACCCTCAACGATAACAGAAGCCCAAGAGTCTTTGGCATACTCTATTGAAATCAGATGTCTCCAGTTTTCTGAAATCTCAACCATGGAGCTTAGATGTGGTCGGCGAGATAAGGCATCAGCAACAACGTTCTAAGTCCCTTTGACATACTCGATGTCAAAGTCGTATGATTGCAACTTACTAACCCACTTCTGTTGACAATCATTGAGATCTCACTACCCTAGGAAATGCCTCAAGCTGTTATGATCAGTCTTAACACAAAATTTGCTGCCCACAAGGTATTGCCTGAATTTGGCCAACACATGCATGATCGCCAACATCTCCTTGTCATAAATGTTGTAGCTCCTCTCTGGTCCTCTTAACTTCCGACTCTCGAAAGCTATCGGATGCTTGTCCTGCATGAGTACTGCGCCAATACCTTCACCCGAGGCATCACACTGAAGCTCGAAGGGTCTAGTGAAATCTGGTAATGCAAGGATAGGACAAGAAGTCATCAATTGCTTAAACTTCTCAAAACACTCTTGTGCCTCAGGAGTCCAAACGAATGCCCCTTTATTTGTCAAGTCCGTAAGTGGCGTTGCATGACGTGAATACCCACTAACAAATCGGCGGTAGAAGCCACACAAGCCAAAAAATCCTCTAAGCTGAGTAAGATTCTCGGGAGTAGGCCACTCAATAATAGCTTTGACCTTGTCAGGATCCATACGCACACCCTCTGCACTAATAATATGGCCCAAGTACAATAACTTCGTCATACCTAGATCAAATTTTGATTCCTTGGCATACAAGGATTCCCTATCAAGAATACCCAGTACCGTATTCAAATGGGCAATATGCTCCTCCCAAGCCTTGCTGTATACCAAGATGTCATCAAAGAAAACAAGTACAAACCTCCTCAGTTATGACTGGAATACCCTGTTCATAGTGGATTGAAACGTAGCAGGTGCATTGGTCAGCCCAAATGGCATAACCACAAACTCAAAGTGTCCACAACGACAATGGAAGGTTGTTTTCTCAATGTCCTGCTCCCTCACACGAATCTGATGATACCCCGATCTCAAGTCTATTTTTGAAAAAGAATGGGCACCATGTAGCTCATCTATCAGCTCATCAATCTAGGGAATAGGATACCTATTTTTGATTGTCTTTTTATTCAGCAATCTGTAATCAATGCACATCCGCAAGGTACCATCCTTTTTCTTCACTAACACAACAGATGAGGCGAATGGTGACTTACTAGGCCTGATATGACCCATAGCGAGCAACTCCTTAATAGTTTTTTCTTTTTCATCCTTAAGTCGCTTAGGATGCCTCTAAGGTGTGACAATCATGGGCTTAGTGCCCTCCTCCAACTCAATGATGTGCTCAATTCTGCAGTCTGGTGGTCTACCAGATGGAATCTCACTGAACACCTTAGCATATTTAATCCTCAACTCCTGTATGTCTGGATGATAAATTGGGGTTTGCTGCTCCTCTTGTGATGGCATCAACATACACTCAGCTGCCCACTCGATCATGTCGTGTCGCATGAGTCTCTCCATTCTACTAAGAGATATCATTCTGAAATTGCTATCTCGGATGGCTTTCAACACATGATTCCTTCCGTCCACCTTAAATCTCATCTCCATATCACGAAGGTTAAGGGTAAACTCTCCAATGTCATGAAGCCATTTCATCCCTAGAACCATATCAATGTCTCCCATATTCACCACATAGAAATCTGCCTTAAAGTCATAATTATTTAACCGCATAGGAAGATCTGAAATCATCCTATCACACTTGAGAGTGTAGCCATCCACAACCTTCACTCTTATGCCCTCAAATTCTTCAGTCTGAATCCCACGCCTCTCAACTAGCCTAGCATCAATAAAATTATGCGTGGCACCTGTATCCAACAAAGTAATGATCTTTTTCCCAGCTAAGACCCCTCACATCCTGAAAGAGCCTTCCCATTGTATGCTAGTGAGACGTGCTTCTTGAAGCTTTACTTCCTCCTCCATTTCCGTGTCATTTTCAACCTCATTTTCAGATTTTTCCACCTCGGATTCCCTATGCTTCGTGTGTTGGTCTGATTTTTCAAATTCAAAGTCCTCATAGAATGCCCACATTATTCGATTAGCCTTTCCCTTAGGCCTCAAAGGACAGTCATGGTTTGCATCATAAGGTCCTTTGCAATAGAAGCACAACTTCTTCTTGCGCAAGTCATCGATGGTTGTTTTGTCTAATGGGGTTGCTGATTTCCCTTTAGAATCTGATTTCTCTTTAGAATCTGATTTCTCATTCTTCTTAGAGAATGATTTGCCATCCCTGTATGAAGAGGATGCTTTAGATGAGAACTTGCTTTGTGGGGTTGTGTTGTGACCTTTTTAATACATCGCCCCATTGCAAATGGGGACCCTCGCTGGTTTGCTCTTAGGGTTTAGCTTTGGGAAGCAATTTCATAGTCTCTGATATCTGGGAATTTCATGTCATGGTCTGGGGTCATCATCCGAGCCAAGTTGGGAATTTGGGCCTAAAACTGAACGTAAACGTCATAGAAGAGCTTAGAAGACCCTGCAGACGAGGATCGCCTGTGCTTTCGCTCAATTCTGACACTTCCTATTTTTTAGGGATTCTGCTTTTTGCTTTTTTTGCTTTTTTCGTTTTTGGCATTTCTGGACCAATCTGGAATTTACTATTTTTAGAAAGTTGCTTTTTGCTTTTTTCTATTTTTAGAAAGTGCTAGGTGTCACTGGCAGTGGAGTCGAAAGTTTCCATTTTTGGAACTAAAAAGCAAGCAAAAATCAAGCAGAGGTCTTAAAAATCGTGAAAAATCATGAGAAAAGCAGAGAAAAGGTGCATGCAAGATGAGAAAAGCAGAGAAAAGGCACATGCAAAGTTAAAAAATCAACTGGACAAAATCACGCCTTTGAGAGAAAATCATTGAAAAATCAAATAAAAAGCGAGTAGATCATGGTAAAATGTGCCTAAGTCTGGAAGAGGTACGCTATCAGGAAAATCCAGTTGAATCTTCAAAAAAAATCCAGTTGGAGAGTTCGAAATTCCAGTTGGACAAAGTGAAAATCGACTAAGGCAAGAGAAATTTTGAACTAGACTTTAGGAAATTTAAGTTGAGGTGAAATTCCAGTTGAAAAGTGAAAAAGTCCAGTTGAAAGTCGAATTTTTCAGGGAAGAGTCAAAAATTTTCTAAGGCAAAATCACTTTGGTAAGCGAAAATTCCAGTTGAAAAGTGAAAAAGTCCAGTTGAAAGTCGAATTTTTCAGGGAAGAGTCAAAAAATTTCTAAGGCAAAATCACTTTGGTAAGCGAAAATTCCAGTTGAAAAGTGAAAAAGTCCACTTGAGGGTCGAATTTTGCTAAAGGCAAAAATAAAAGAAATAACTTAGGTTTTATTTTGAAACTTAATTATCAAGCCAAAAGGGACGCCTTGTTTGAAAAGTCAAAGATCACGATAAGATTGCTTTTTCGTTTTTAAAGCAAAAAATACCCAATGAGAAGAAGAAGTCGACTTGAGCCAATTTGGGAAGGTTTTTATTATAAAAGATAGTCTCGTGAGCTTATTTTCATTATTTGCAAAGTCGAATTTTTTACAGGCAGAGCTCTCTCAAGAGAAAGACGTCTTTTTCAGCTGCAAGCGGACTTCTTAAATTCCAGAACATAGAATTGGATTTTTCCTCTTCATTTCCAGATTTTTCAAGCAACTGCAAGGTTATCATTGGCGATTTTGAAAGGGGATAGGATTTTTTCATTGAAGATTGGAGAAAACTTCAGTAAAAGTCTTAAAAATCCAGAAAATTATTTAAATTTCCATGAATGCTCTTTGAAAACAATGAAGGCGGATCAATTTTCATCAAGAATTTATTCTTTACGCAGCCTTTAATCAAGTTCTGGATTTTAAATTAATTTTTTAACTTTTCTCCAGCCAAGAAATCGTTTTTTTTTTATTTTCTAACTTCGAGCTTCTTACAGGCATAATGTCTTCTCCAAAGAACGTGGGAGGTGGAGTACGAAAGGCTCAAGTCAAGGAAGTCCTAAAAGAATTTTATCCAGAATCCCAGTTATCTTCGAAGTGGAAGAAAGTGGCGGATACAAACTTTGAACAGTTTAATGCAATTCAACACAAGAGAAGGATGTTTGGCACTCAGAACGAAATGCCTACGCCTATTGCTACAAATATTGTTAAGTCCGGACTTCATCAAGCTGCAGGATTTCCACCCGCAGTTCAGTGCAATGAATTAATGGTTGAGTGTGCCAGAAGGTATAATCCTCAAACAAGATCCATAAAAACACCCAATGGGATCACTTTAGCGTACTTTACAGAGGAGGCAGTCAGGGAAGTGTTTGGTATTCCCCATCGTCGAAAAATGTTGAACAAGACTCAACAGGAATCACAGGCCATGTTCGATCAAGCCAAGGAATCCTGTATGGACATAGTCAATTCTAACTGGATCAAGGAACCCAAAAGACATCGCTCCAAGTTGCCAAAGAGATTAATTTGCACGGATTTTAAGATAGAATACAGTGATATGATTCATATGCTGAACAGGATTATGGGAACTTCTCAAGGAGCCTTCTTTGAAGTATGGATGTTTTCATACGTAGAGGAGATCGTATTGGGAATGGAGGCAATAAATTGGGCTAAGTTAATAAGTGATAATATCGATTTCCAGTTGAGAAACCTAGAAAAGACCAAAACCTTCTACATGAGTTCTTATGTGGTTTATATTTTGGCACGGTTCACCAAGTGCAGAGGACTGATTTGTAAAGGCGAAGTTGGAATTCGAAAGGATCAGCTCAAATCACATGATTGTTACCCGCAGCTCCAGTTACATTACAGGGACAATTTCAAGATAACCAATGACGCCTTCCTTATGTATATCACGCGAGTTCTTCAAGGAACAGTGCAAAGGAGGCTATCTAAAGAAGCTATAGTGATGCTTGACAAGTTCGGATCTTGGT
Source organism: Sequoia sempervirens (assembly GCA_007258455.2). Classification (NCBI taxonomy): domain Eukaryota; kingdom Viridiplantae; phylum Streptophyta; class Pinopsida; order Cupressales; family Cupressaceae; genus Sequoia; species Sequoia sempervirens. Next base: position 79,045 of record VDFB02151261.1, read on the forward strand.
TTATCCAATTTCTGACATTTACTGTCATGTCCCCCGAAATAGTAGCATTGCAATACGAAGCATAGAAAACGAGATAAACAAAATACATGTCAAAGACATTAACTATTTTATCATAATTATAAGTATTAAATTTAATGTTGTAATACCAAAATATAAATATTAGCAATCTCATTATAATTATGATTACCAAAATAATATTACAATTATGATTATAAATATAATAGATATTATAATATACATGTCATTAAACGAACATATATTGTTTAGTAATTACTATAATAATAATAAAGAAATCATAAAAGAAATAGTACTGAAATATGTGACTAAATAAACAAATGGCAAATATAAATACAAATTTAAATATTATTATAATCAGTATAATATAATAAATATTAAATAGAGTATATAAAATCAATATTAAAATAAATAACCATTAAAAATAAATGTCTAAATTTAATATTATTATAATCCTAATTTTATATATATATATATATATTTATTTATATTTATATATATTTGAATATGTTACAATCAAATCAAAATATAATAAACAAGAAACATTTAAAATATATAAAGTATGCTAATAGCTGCAAACATAAGGCAGCGATTAAGTCATGAAGGAAGGCAGCGATCTAAACAAGAAGGCACGACTCCACCTTGAAAAGGCATCTCCTCTCCAAAGTGGAAGATATAAGATAAGGTAAGACAAGGGGAAAGGAGGAGAATATTACAAGAATATTACAATCAGCAAAACATTAAAACCCAGTCTCTAATAATTATCTAAGATCATCGATGGGAGTAAAGAAAAGGAAACAAGACAAATAAAATAAGTAAAATAAAGAACATACAAGCAGATCGATTAGAAAATTGGGAAGATAAAAGGAAAGGGTAAGTAATGTGTTACGTTTTAGAGTGTATTAAATAATCTAGTTACTCTATCATTTCAGATTATATTGAATTATATATATATATATATATATATATATGATATGCATATTCAGGTCAAGATGGGTATTCTAAAGATTATATATATATATATATATACACACACACATAATTTATGATTATACAATAATGATACTTATTATTAAGCCTTATAAGTAATGATGACAATTTAATATAAAAGTAGAATTGTCCTCATAAGGTTGAAGGAGGCGAGTAAGGAATCAAAAAACATGGAGAGATACGACAACTCAGGTGATGTATTCACTTAGCAATAATATTTAGCATATTTTGAATATAAGAACTAGATATTGTTAATTTGATTATTGATATAATGACATCCTTTAATCTTATCATAATGAGAATTATCATAGGAAATGATGAACTTAAAGAACCATTGGTAAATGAAAATATATTTGATTATAGGCATGAAATAAATCTTGGATGAATGCAAATATATCTGATTGTTTAAAGATTGTCTACTATGTGCTTGTAAACCTATTAGGATCGACGAAACATGGGTAAAGTTGGATTGCCTAAAAACCCCACTTTCAGCCCCTTAGGCCCTAGACAAGGGATTGGGCTTTGCAGCCCCTTAGGCCCTTGACTAGGGATTGGGTTATAGAAAGATGGGGGTCCCACCTAGGTCTCTGCCCCTTAGGCCCAAGATACGGGATTGGGCAAGAGAAGGTGGTAGGCCTTAGGCCACTTGGACTCTATGGTTCCTCTCCCCTAATAGGACGAGTGTCTTCTGAGGTGTTGCCATGAGTGGAGTATGCAGGTACTAAGCCCCTAGGCAAGAAGGATTGTGATGGACAACCTCTTGAGTTTACATGAGGGCTTCAAGGCGGATCCACCTATGGCACTCCTCTTATGTCTTCATTAATTGATTTATGTTTATGAATATATTGTGGATATCTAGATATTATTGCTAACAGATATGTGTATGTGGAAATGTTTTTAAATTGGTGAATGCAGATTTCAATCTAGGATTATTTCATTAGAGAAACACATTCCTTTTGGAAAGAAGAAACCCTGAACCTAATCAACAATCGAATTCTAGGGCAAACAAGCAAATACAAGAGCAAGGCTAGGTAAGGGACATTACATTTACCTATATAAGAATTCATGGATTCTCAGATGCTCCATACCGACTTCCTCGGTATCCGACAGACAAAATTGTTATGCTTGAAGTTGCAAGGCAACTGGCGTGTGTAGACTCCATTCAGGGGAAAAAGAACAAGCAATGAGTGGATTTTCCGGTTGCAATTGGAAAAATGCTAGAAGTCTGCCCCTCTTTACAATCAGCCAAAACAGCAAGGGTAGAGTTGCAATTTTATAAATTCAGCACTTATAATCCAAGGTCCGATTATGATCCATACCTGAGAGTTCACGGGAAGAAGTCCCTTCATGTTATGCAAGTTGAAGATTACTGGTCTAACTCGGTGGACGAGTATGGAGTTAGGAAGAAGACTTGGTCCAGAATTCCAGTTGAACTTGTGAAAAGGTGTGACTTGTTCCCTATACCTGATCAAGTAAAAGACAACGGGGACTACATACATCCTCAATTTGAACAAGAAAAGGATAAGCCTATCCTATTGCCTAACTGGACACAACCTGAGTTGACCGATTTAAACATATTGATGAAGGACATTTTTGCTTACTCAAGGGAATGGGTTGATGGTCAGATCAGCAAGTTGAGGAAGGAAGGAATTTCTCTTACTTATGCCACATTGAGCGATAAGGAAAGCCAGGAGGAAGCAATTGGCGAAAATCTTGATGAACCTTCATATCCTAGCAAGAGGAAGGTGGCGAGTGAAAACCTTCACACAGAGGAAAAAGAATCAACTAATGAAGAATTGGAGAGTAAGAAGCAGAAAGTGACTGAAAAACCATCATCTTCAAGTACTTTGTCAGTTGGAGTGATTGAAAAGGTATTCGTTGTTGATATCGAGCCAAGCTATGAGCAAGAAATCCAGTTTCAAGAGTTAGAACAGTTAGATTCTCTCCAAGAACAAACCTTCACTGAGTGTTTGGAAGGGGATGATACTTTGATGATTGAAGGTGCAGGAGATACTAAGATCCTTGAGAACAATGAGGAGCTAGGAGATGAGGTAATTTCTGCTCTAAAAGGAATTAATGATGATGTTCATCTGGAAGATGGGATGGAATTATCCACTATTCCGGATTGGTTGACCGAAAGTCTGAGGAAAAAGTCCAGACCACTGGATGAAGTTCAGCCAGTTGAGAGCATACAAGACTTCCTAGAGAGAATTGGCAAAGCTAAAATGCCAAAGAAGCCTAAGAAGTATTCTCAGATTACCAGGAATGATGCAGGATCCAGGATCTTACAGGTGGCAGTCCCGAAAATTGATAAGCCAAAAGATCAGATTACTCCTATGGATTACGAGGTTACAACGTTGGACATTGGGCCAACCACGATAGATCAGGATTTCCATGAGTTGGCAGACACTTCCAAAGCCATCAAGGAGAAGTTTGATAAAACAGAGGAGAAGAAAGAAAGGTTGGAGTTAGAAAATCTAAGGCTGATGGAGTTCATTCAGCAGCTAACAGCCCCTTTGCGCCAAGAAAATGCAGCCTTTATTCCACCGTCATCTCTTACTCCGGAATCCATTGATGTTCTTGAAGCTATGAGGATCACGAGTCAGGCAACCAAGAGTTGGGTGACCAATATTTCAAAACAGATGGAGCAATTCTTAGAGAAGTGCGCCCAAACTTATGACAGATCTGCCTTGCTTATAACTGAAGTTAGTCAAGTTGAGGACAATTGGGAAGATTTCCAGTACGTACAGGACAAAGTGATACCTCGTTTAAGGGTTCTAAAGGAAGTTTCCTTGCAAATATTGATCCAGGAAGGTGTTATCGAGGAAGGAGCCTCATATGATTTCAGCAGGTGGTATCATTCCTTATTGGCTAAAAGAAGACATATGACGGAATGAAGGAAGAATGTGCTGCTATACGGAGCGCAGTTGAGAAAATTCAGTTCAAAATCCTCACTTCTCTTGAAGGATTAATAGGACAGGAGCATCATGATGCAAATGGCTTAGATTTAGAAGGACTGAAGAAAAGTGTGATGAACATTTACTTCAAGGAAGTGCAGGTTATTACAGAGAATCAGCTTGATGATATGTCTTCCCTTTTGACCTTCATGGATAACTTTCAGAAGCAGGAGGCTAGATGGGAAAGTACTTTCACTCAATGCCTGGAAACCTTGGACGTAATCGGAGTGCAACTGGATGTGCCGAGTATATCAATGGAGGAACTTGATTCTATGTTAGCCAAATTTCTTGCATTTGCAGCTAGGGAGCGATCCAAAGGGAATTGCATTCTGGATTCCCACTTGCTCGAATGATGTGCAAGGTGTCACCATTTTCCATACTCCAAGTGGCTTGTTCTGCTTGCGCCATGTGTCCTTTGAGTTGGTTATGCTTTTAGGGTTAGGGTTTATCAAATTTAATCTTGGCCATTGATCTCAAAATTAATCTTGGCCGTTGTTTTGTAATTGGGGTGCCTATATAAACCCCACTCATTTCATTTATTCAGGGAGAGACTTATGAAATTGTTGCAACTATTGCTGTTTAAATAATAAGTGGATTCAGAGTTGAGCATTTGTTATTTTTATGAGCCCGCATGGTTTCATTGACTTCTTCAAATAGAGTAAATTTGTTTTCAAGTATTTTAGATGAATAAAAGATTGATAGTGTTGGAAATAGTGGAATTAGTTCATACCTTTTTCAATTGGATGATTTTCAATTTGATGTGTAAGGTTAGTCTGAACATCAAAACTGCTTAACTTGATTTATGTTACCTATATGCATTGGTCGAATTGATGGTGATATAGTGTAATAGGATTTCTTTCGTAAACCCTTCGAAGATTGCACCGTCTTTGTCTAGTTGTAGTACTGTGCTTGGCGAAGCAAAGATTGGTTTAAATTTCACTATCCAGCATTTGTCTCTTAAGTTCGTAGGAGTAGTTTTGCATAAATCTAGTTCCTTAACCCTCATCCCTTTTCTTTTTATTTTATTCCAAACCGAAAATCCCAAAAATATAAGAGCATTCAACGTTACATCAATTCTAATTCCTACTTTGAATAACCTACTATCCAAGGGTCCCTTTGTGAAACCAGCATATCACATCATCCATTGAGCTTGTCCATCCCCCAAAACGGAACATTGGAATTACCGTATGACCTTTCTAGCAATCTTAGCATAAGAGGTAATTTTTCAAGAGAGGATAGAGCTGCCTTTGGGCATTCTTTTATTCTAGGTGTTTGGTGTGTCACAAAACACGCATCAACAGGTTGCAAGTTCCATGCTCCTCGCTTTTCTCATAGCCTCCTGTAAGGTCGAGGGATCAAAAGCTTTGATCCAACCTCTCAATGGTTCCGATAGACCTTTGATGAATAATACAACTAATCTTCTTTTTGATATGTTGGGAACCATAACTGATAACCGCTAAAAAATCACTTATATATCGCTCCAGACTGCCAACTTGCTTGAGTTGAGCTAGGTCTCTGAAATAGGTTTCCGGATCTTTCTTATCAAAGCATTCAACCAACCTGTCAACGAACTCCTGGTAAGAGGTGATGCAGTTATGCTACAATGTGACCATCCCATGATACCACCAATCATGAGCTACTCCCTCCAAGTGTAAGGTGGCATACTTAATTACGTCCTCCTCTGCCATAGGCTGAAGTGTTAAGATCGTATCCAGTTTGTGAACCCACGCCTAAGCTGTGGTCTTACCACTACCATCAAAGGTAGGCAATGTGAGTTTGCTAGTGGCATCTTTCAGGTCTCTATTTTGATTCTAAGGCCTCCTCTCTTGCCTTGATTTGTAATGCTCTCTCCTCTAACTTACAAATTTGTCAAAGCTCATGCGTTCCCTAACCTGTGGTATTCATAATTCCCATTCGTCATTCGCTGCCATGAGAGTATCTGCAAATATTTCCTCTCCCTCTTCTTCTGCATTACCCTCTTCTGATTCATCCCTCAAAAAGGTAGGACGTGTAGGTCTATCTGCAGTTCGTGAAGGAGCACGATGTGCCCTAGGTGTCCCAACCACACTCCTGTTATCCTCTACAACCCTGTTCTGTTGTATATGCGGGACAAACTGCTGCATTGTTCCTGTAAAACCTTTGAAAGCTCGAGTCATCCGCTCAAAAAGCTCCCTACCATCTCTATACTCATTGTTTTCCACATTTCTTCTTTCATTTCTCGATGGACCTTCTTCTTCCCTATCACCCATTTCTGCTACTAGTATATCTTCAAACGGGTTATCCTCTTGCCAATTGTCCACTTGCTCTGCCCTTTTGCGAGTGTAGTACCTAGTATGACTTCTCATGTGAAAGTTTAACCCTCCAGGATGGTAAGATCAAGGTTTTGATACCACTGTAGTGTTCCACCACTCTGCTGATTTGTTTTCACTGAGTTTTGTAGGTATGATTTTTGTTTTAATTTTATTTCTTCCTTCTTGTCTTTGAGTTTGTTTGCCAATAATGCTAAAAAGGTACCAACAAGCATATACATACAATGGAAACTTCAAATAAACTAAACTACTGAAACAACCTTGAGTACATTGCTCAATTTGGTGGCCAAATATGATTTCTTCATTACATAATAAGATGCATACAACATATAACTTACA